>JBBPSD010000472.1:0-23833 GCA_038093415.1 Xerocomellus chrysenteron | reverse complement strand
AGCGTTGCCGTCGTTGCACGGTGCTCGGGCACTCGACACGCTCGAGCGGGCACGCTTAGGTAAGCGCGGACGCGCACGAAAACGGGCAGCGACGGGGAACCCGGAGTCACGTGACGTGGCAGCACGTGCCGTTGCCTTATCGGGGGTGCACAGCGTGTAAATTTTCCGGCATAAGTACCCCTACCGATTCCACCGGAGATATCCGTTTCACCGCCTACAACGGCTTGCGCGTGAGGGAAGGGCTCAATTGACGACATCCTTTCTAGTTGAGGAGTTTCCTTACCCTTTCTGAGTTGGCACTGATGCCACACCTCAAACAGTTTCCTCGGACTCGCGTTGGAGCGATTCTGGAGTTGCCTTTCCACCCACTTTAGGATCATTTGGTGTGCCGATTACTGCATGGTATCATCTTCAACCGCGAAGAATCACATGCCTGGAGGTAATCAACTAATCGGTTGATCGAGGTAACTTCCCTCGGGGTAACGATGGGCCGTGGGTGTCGAATGCTGGCAGGACGAATTGGAGCTCCTTTGTGCTGTTACGCAATGACCCACAAGGAAGCAGAACGTGCATCGGATACTGGTATTACTATCATTTCGGAGTGAGGATCAGGGAATACCGAATAATGAATTGCCCGACAGTTGGGAATTGGGCGAATACCGCGGAGCAACAGCTTCATCCCTGACTCTTACGCCGTCGTGGTAGCCTTCTTTTTCACAGGTTTTCGCCAAGAGGACAGGTGTGATCCTGGAGCCAAGGACACGTATGAATCGCCGAACTGAGGTCTGATTACATTTCCCCCCTCGTATTGCGCTGTACCCACTGCGAGGGAGATGGTCGATGTGGCTTCCTATGGTTTGTTCTGCCGAAGAAAGTGCATATTTTTTGACGTCATTTGACAGTGTTCCTCCCTTTCTTGCTCTCTATCATCCTTCGCTTGACTGCGCTCAGCCAACGTTAGCACTTCCAATGTATGTACTGCGACGGCCTCCCCGCGCCTCATTCCCGCTAGCCATGGCCAAGCTCGCCACTGCAGGTTTATCGGGGGCACAGGTACTTTATGTACATATCTGTTGTCATCCGACCGGCCGCTAAATTATAATAATCCAGCCAACCATAGCTGTGTTGCTTATCGCTCATCAAAATCCCAATGTTCACCTGCCTGCAAGTTTGTGCTGTTCTTTCTGGGAAGGAGATACGCTGCCACCAACTTATCACTCCGTAATCTCTACCTCAAATCACAAACAACCGCGACGGCCCAGCCATCCTGTAAACTCCCTAGAATTGACTGTTAGAATCATCCCAGTGTTCCTACAGCCTTAGATTCCGACATCAGATCCGATCGATCTCCACCCACTGTATCTAAGATGTCCTATCCAAACACACGTCCACGTCACCTGGATTGTTGTGGGTGCGCGTTGCTTACTACTGTCTCCTTGGCCCACATTTTCTAAACAGGCGACGATGACAAGGTGGCATAGGTCCTTTGCCCACGGGTCATTGTCAAAAGGGGTCGGAACAGGATAGGTTGAGTGCCAATTCTGTCATCATGTGAGGAATCTTT
Organism: Xerocomellus chrysenteron; assembly: GCA_038093415.1. NCBI lineage: Eukaryota > Fungi > Basidiomycota > Agaricomycetes > Boletales > Boletaceae > Xerocomellus > Xerocomellus chrysenteron. The sequence continues at coordinate 22,269 of JBBPSD010000472.1, read as the reverse complement.
GACCTTACAAACAACATCATACGACCAGTTGCTTGTCTCTTGGCATCATTTAACTTCTGGGGCTCCAGTTTCATCACAGACAAACTTGTATATCTGCTTCCAAAAGCGCTGGGACCCGGCCCATTGGTATACACGCGGCGATTTGGACCTCCCGGTGCCCACTTACACGCCTACTCACCCTCGTCAATGGTCCTGCCAACGTTTGGGAAGCTCTTTATTTGAAAGACTTATTCCTGGATCCCCTTCAACCGATTTATCTCCGCGACTTCTCCCCGTCTCGGCTTCAACCGCCCGGCGGCCGCAGCCACATCGAGGTTCTATCCGGATACTACTGCTTGTCACACGGTCGTATTACATTTACGATTTTCCTCCGGCGCGAAATATGAAATCGCCTGTAATCTTCATATCTGCTGACATATAATGCTCACCCTTCCTTATCGGACACCGCCAGGGCCTGACCTACGTTACCGCCCGTTTCGTACTCAACCTCTAATTCTGCCACGTTTGTCATATCTCAGTCTACCAATCACTACACGGAAAGGAAGCCCCGGAAGCCTCGAAAAGCCATCTCCCGTCAGAGGAAGCACCTGCTACATCTGCAAAGACTCGCATCTTTGCAACGTCATCACTCGGTGTTATCAATGCACAAGGCAGAGGACGGCTAACGAAATAAACACCGTGTTCGCAATATCGCCATTCCTAAGGCACATGGCTGTTAATTCTTCTAGTGTGCCTGGTGTTTTATTTCTTGGTCTAGTACCTCCTTATACTGCGGTGATAAGTTTTAGGGAGGTTGCTCTATCCTTTTCCGACAACTGGATTACACACCTTATCATCTGCCGGTCCCAGAAAGTCGCCGCCGTTCAGCACTTCGTGGCATACTACTCGAAATGGAGCATACGTTGTCACTGGATCATTCTATGCGAGCAAGATAGTCATTCCTTCCAATACTATGTAGCTTTCCACTGCGTGTTGTACGACAATAAAGAGTAACAAGCGACTTGAGATCAAGGTGTTGATCGATGAAATATGCATAACGTTTTCTCCAGAAAACACTTAAATTTCTGATACTGAAAATCCGTTAACTACCCACTGGCAGTACTTGCTCGTTGTTCACAGGCCTGACGGGAGTTCCAAGAGAAGGTACGCTCTAGAAGAGTCAAGATCGTGTGAGTACCACTGGCGGTCATGCTACTTATCGTTAGATCGGTATCCCGCGTGAGTATTGCTTCATTAATGGCGTTATCAAGGAAGAGTAAGCAGCTCTGTCTCCTCGCGCGAGTGAACTCGCTATAGCTAGACACATGCCGTCCTGGGGGACGCCTCGATGCACACCAACTTAGCCCCACCCCCTGGGGAGACGATGCGATACAATACTACTTTGAGTCAAGGGCAAAGGAAGCCAGGAAATGCCTAGTCATCGTTTTTTGCTGTGCATGGAGCCTTGCGGTGAGTGATGCGGCGTGGCGTGCTTGAAACGGTGCCAATGGTCAACGTCTTCAGCCCCTATTCACGTTCCACTTGGCGTCCGATCAGGTCGTGGCTCGCCTTCTCCTGATACAGCAGGTTCTTTTAAGTCACGGGTCCACGATAACCCGTTTCCCCGACTCTTGCAAAACAGATTTGTTGACCACAAGTTGCGACTCGTTCGCATCAGGTTCCCAATGGATGTGATCGTGGTGGTGATCATGATCGGAGGTTGTCGCGTGCGTATTGTCCCGCGATCACAAAGTATCTCTTTGACCCGCTCGGTGACGTTGCTTTCCTCGTCAACTTCCGAGTCTGGCGATCGAGCGTACCTATCCTGCACAGACACGCGGTGATCCATACGCCTACCACCCGGCCCGTCAACCAGCTTGGCCTCAGTACCATCCCTCAACATGGAGCGTCGATATCCCCAGAAAAAAATGGTATCATTGGCCTATCCATACGCGCCAATGTCAATATAAACTGGCCGCGTTTTCGACGTCACTTCCAAACCGGGTCAATGATTAATCAAATCCGAGTCTTGAGTATTACACATGTCAGTGCGGGCACGTATGGCCAATATCCCTCCTTCGCACTATCTGAATCTCCCGGACCCATTGTCACCGCAGTGGTGCTAGAACCAGTAATCCTTCTAACAAAGGCATATATTGGCAACGTGGTGAACAAAAAAGTGATCATCGACTTAGTAAGGGCTTTAATTCACTCATATCAGTGAGCAAAATTGGTCCATAAGGAAATGCAAGCTGATTGACACTGAACAATATTGTAGTCTGAAACGATCACTTAGCAATCAGTTTTGCCTAGCAGTCCATCAAATAGAACGCACCCCAAAAGATCAGAAATAGCACCACCCCTCACCTCGCCTCCCAGCACCCTCAAAAAGGTATACAGCAGAGATCCCAGCTCGACGATGCAATATAACGATACAATATATACTAGACGCACTCGGCGATGCTTTAGGTTATGATAGCATGAATGAGACGGAGCATGCCAGTCGCACGGAATCAACTTCTAGGTGGGAATGGGGGCAAGGAGGGGCAAGCGTATGCACGAAGGAAAGACCTAATATATTTGCGGTGAATGCGAACCCACAACGCAGAAGCGATCGGAGCGGATGACTTACCAGGCACATGTCGCATAAAAATCCATTAAAAATGCTTAGACAACGGAGGATTAAGAGTAAGCCCACGCGTCACATATCAGAGTGATGCAAGTCAGGAGCGGAGAGTTCAGTAAAGCTTATGGGTAGAAAGAACGTAGAGACGAGTGGAGTTTGTGGAACTGGATGACGGGTGCTGATGGCTGAAAGTGGACACTTCAAGTATAAACAACGAAAGCGGTTGGAGACAAGAACTGGGAGCGGAAAGATGGTCACGGAATTCGATGAGTGCAATGTGCCTTTTCAATGGGAACAATTGATGCGGTGAAAAGCAGCGTGGCCCAACCGAATGCGTAAGCGGCGCAGCTGCTTTCTGGAATTGGGGACGAGACATGCGATATCTTCCAGCTGGTCATGCGGAAAACACCTAGTGTGGGGGAACAGCAAAGCGGGGGGTGATCATTGTTGAATGATACGTCAGCAATCCCGTTCGCCTTCGTCCGTGGGATGAACAAGATGTAGAGACCCAGCGTAAAAGAAGTGTGATGAGCGAGGCATGGCAATCTCCGCTCTGCACTCTCCCCGATAACCTTCCGACCAAACATATACACGCACGTCTGCATGCACACGCGTGGGGGCGCTCGATACGCTTACCGCGCCTCGACGTCCACATGTCGACTGATTTTCTCCACGCCGGCTCCAAGGGCAGTCTTTCTCCCGATATCCTGTAGAACAAGTGTTTATAGGTAGTTGTTAACGCGGGCGGACGACTGACCTGAGCTTCACGTTCGTCGTCGTCGTCGTCATCGTCCTGTTCCTCTTCCTCGTCGGGACACCGGCCCGGCCCCTCCTCACCAAATGAATTTGTGCTCGTCGTCGTCTCCTCCATAATCGGATTGAAGGGGGCCACCTGCTCATGTCTGTGGGACGAACTTAAGATATTAGGAGATAACCGGATAGCTGTAAGGACGTGATGGTTATGGTCATCCTTCGGCGCTGGGCTGGGTGAGCAGAAGTGGTGATATATATTGAAGGTTGCTCACCAGAGACGGTGCAGGGTGGTGCAGCACGAAGGTCACGAGATTCCGAGCAGGGTGACGATGTTAACATCAAATCCGTCACGCTGGGAGATCTGGAAGCAAGGGGAGACGTAGTCGGCGTTGTCAAGTCTGTCGATGCGGTAGACGTGCAAGCAGTCAGGGAGGTGGCAGCGGACGCGGTAGATGCATACATGCTCGCATCCATCGAATCACCGCTCTTTCTCTTTTCTTGTGTCTTCCTTTCAAGCTCCTTGGTTTCTTGCTCTAAACGGGCTTTTGCCTCCCTCTCTGCACGACGCCTCTTGACCCACCCCATGCCGCTGCCATCATCATCCATCTCACCACCAGCACCGACATTGCCCATGCTACACTCGGGGACATTGTCTTCCACTTTCCGACGGGCAATTGGAGAAGTCGCACGTGCTCCACTGCCCCTACCGCCACCGGCGGTGACAGCTCCAGCAGTTGGATGAGCTGATGCGGAAGGTGAACCAAAAGAAGAACCCGCCAACAACGCACTACCGCGTTCACTCCTTTGTAGCCCTTTCCACATGTCATTTGCAACGCCAGCAGAGGCATGCACGCTACCCATTCCACCGTAACCCCACTCGACGAACTCAGGCTCGTCGCGGACATTGGCAAAGGGGTTGGCAAGGGTTTGAGCTGTAATCGGTATGTTGAATTGTTGAAAGAGTGAGGAAGAGGCGTTTACTCACCAGCATATCTCTTTCCACCGTATACTCTACCATTCAGCATCTTTACGTGTTTTTTCGGGGGTGCGAGAGGTGAATTTGGTGCAGTGTTTGGACGAACGGGTGGGTCATCGGGGAGCATTTTGGCGGAGGAGGTATGTCGACCACCCCCAGCACCAGGTGTGAATGCCGAGGACGAGGCGCGACGCTTCTTCGGGCCCGATCCCGCGATGGCAGCAGTGTCGTGCAGCTGACTAGAACCCTCTCCCCAATCACGTTTTCCGTTATCCAGTTTCATAGCTGAACCCGAACCGGTAGTTGCGGAACGGTGGAAGAACTTGGAAGGATCAGAAGACTTGGGAGGAGGGGACGATGGGCGGGAAGGACGAGTGTTACTAGCTGATCCTGAGCGGGCGCGGAAAAGCGATTTTCGACCAAAGGAGAGAATGTCTTCTGTTGAGAAGCGGCGGAGCTTTGGAGACTGGATGGAGGGGGTGCTGGGTGCGGGACTGGAGGGACGGGAAAGAGAAGAGTCAGAGGGATTGCGTGAACCGGGCAGAGAGGTAGACTGGGAGAGGGGAGATTTGTTGGAAGAGGAAGAGTCGGCGCGACGGAGGAAAACCAAGGGACGGAGTAGCTTCCAGTTTGGTTTTGGGGTGTTCTTGGAAGGTGTGTCGTGCGATAGGCGGACGGTGGGTGTCGAACGTGCGCTGGAGAGGGTGGAGTCGCGGGAGACGGAGGGGGAAAGAGCGATGAAGTCATCGTTCAGAGGGATTGGCTGTGTCGCGGACTTGGTGTCCGACTGCGGATCATCAGACGGCGCGCAGTGGCCGAGCAGGAGGTCTCTGTTGGGATCTGGGAGAGGAGCGAAGCGTATGCGCCGGGTGGAAGGAGCGGAGGAGGCGGGATGAAGGTCGAGATATGAGCCGGACATGGAGGAGGAGGAGGAGGAGGAAGAGATATCTGCTTGGAGAGCGGGGAGGGGTGTGGATGTGGGAGACGGGGAGGGGGAGGGGGAAGAGTAGGGGGAAGGGTGTGGCGGGGGGCGAAGGAGGATGGAGGACATTGGAGAGACAGAGAGGACGAGTGTCATCAAAGAGACTGGAAGTTGAATGTAGCCCTCCGTTTCCTTTTTCTATTCGTTTGCATCCTTCCACAACAGCACTCCCCGGGGTCTCAATCTCCCGGGCTGTGTCCGCATGCGGTGGATCTCAGATTCGATCCGCAACCCCTCACAACACCCCCCTATCCGACCATTTACTTCCGCAGTTCCCCTCTTGGAACGGCATTGTCCGCAGCAGTGCTTGTTTTACCTCGATGCACGTTCCAACTTTGATAACCGATCCAATTGTTATTCGATCCCCTTCAATTCAATTCCTCGGTCTCGCTTCTCAGATACATTCCCGTCGACTTGGTTTCGCGAGAGTTGTACCTACTTCTAGAACCCTTTGACATGTCTCTCCCGCAACTCGGGTCCGTCCTCTCCGCTGGTTTGTCCATGTCATCACCATAAGTAAGCCTCTTCCGCCACTCATATATGCCGTAATCCGTACACGCGTCCTCTCAGGCTGAGTCGGACAACGCGGAATAAACCGGCGGTACTTGACATAAAGTTTCTCTGCCAATCTTTTATCCTCGCAGGTTATCCCTCTCAGGCTCTCACACACGACCTTGGCGACGACGACGACGACATGGACCCACTATCGAGAATCTCGGTTCCCGCTAGTTCTCAGCAGAGTCAGCACCGTCACATCAGCTGTCGGACCTTTTCACAGGAAACCCTACATAATCCCCCGAGTCATTACACTCTAACTCATCATATCGCCTTACTAATTTGCCGTCTATCGCATTTCTAGTTACTCTACATATGATACATACTCTGGGAGAACACTTCGATAGCGACGTGTTATCATCTTCGCCGCCCACGCTCCACCCATGTGTCCATAGCGAATTCCGTCGGAGACATTGATGATGTTATGTCAGTTTCAGGGATGCAAAAAGCTCTGATACATGAAAATTCTTCGTTGCTTCGCGGATCGCCGAAAGAAAGGACAAGTGTCGAACACTCGACAAGGTAACTCGTACTTAAGTACATATGTAGGTTTGTATCAACTCATCAGAGATAACGTTGAGAGCTGACAAACATTTCACCGCATTGATTCTCATTCAAACTTTACGAGAATGACGTTTCGGTTCCATGACTAATCCTTATTTTACTTTTGGGACTGACGTGTTTGCCAGTTCAACATCCGAGTCGGGCATGATTCAGAAGCGCCGTCGGCCATCTCCTGTTACTGCAGCTAATCATATTATCGATAAGAATACCATGTAAACCACTTGAACTCCTCGCCATCTTGCTTCTCCCTGGGAACCGATGTTCTAAATCGAGGACGAATGGGTGCAACTTCGCATTGCCACGAAACCAGAGAACCGAAGCGTTTCGTCGCCCGAAAAATGCGTCATACTGCGGTAACGCCCCATTCGAGCGGTTCGCCCTGGGTTCCGGGTGTTCCCTTCCCCGTACTAGCTCCGCATTCTCCCTTCGCGAATGAACGCCTTACGCCGTATGCAGAGTTCGACCATGCTGCCTTTGGTATTGCAGCCCCACGCCCCTCGTGAGAAGAAGGCTTCGTGATGACTGATGGGCCCGTGACCGGATGCCCGATGACTGACAACTCAAACACAGAGTGTACCTTTACTTTGAAACCAAGACAAGGAGAATTGGTGGCGTCTCCTGGACAATCTGTTTCTATGCAATGATACGAAACCGTACAAGACCCAGCAGCTGGCAGAATACTGGCGACTTCTATTGTTTAGTGTGTGCGTTCAGCGTCGGCGGTATGAAGCGCCGGCACTGCCAAGGGTCACACTGGCCACACACGTGCGATATGTCCCTGATTGAGTTACAGTAACAGTATTTGCCACAACCCGAACCCGGTCACTTAAAGATCGATGGTTGTTCGTGATAGTCATCCAAGCCCACGCAGCGCGCGCCTCAAGTCGTCTCCTAGTAGTACGAAAGAGGGCGATTTCTCTCCCGACCTTCCCAAGTGCACTGCGCATAAGCGTTGCCGCCGTTAAAGCACACCGTGATCAAAATGATACCACTGATTCGGACCTCTAATCCCGAACAATAGATGGAGAGTCTAGACAGGTATATAGCGCTCCACCCCAAAGTTGCACATCGACCGTTCCAGGCCTCGGCGATCTAGCGGCATATACACCGCGATGACAGACCGGCCATGAATCTGAGTTCCCCAACAGTAAGAGACGTACATTGCGCTAAGCATGGCTGACGTATTCAAGTCCGCAGCGCTGTGGTACTAGTAGTATCCTCATTTTCTGCTCGATCATTAACACTTTCTTGATACGGACGGCGGGGCATCACCCCTGAGAGTCGCCAGCGCAGGACAGGCTCACCAGGGTGTAAATCCATGCAGCTTTGCCGGCTCACCCAGGCCGCGAGAATCCCCGGGGGATTTGTGAGGGGGAGTCACCGTCAACACGCGTTGTCAATGCCAACGCCAAGAACATTTGACCTGTTTGCTTGCGGATATGAAAACGGTCATATGTTTCCCCATCTGTGATTGATGTGTATCCCCGCAGTGGGCCAAGAGTATGTTGACGTTGTGTATATAATATCTCAGGAACAACCGCGTTTCTACAGCCCTTGGGAAAAATGTATGGTACCCACATCTGGAACGTACGGAGGGAAATAACATTGTACCCTCATCGGGACCGCTTTCTAGAAAACCCACTCGATCAGATGGAGATGTGGCACACCCAGGTGGTGTCTTGGTATGTGACACATACCCCAGTGTCTTGGCAGCGCCCCTCTCGATTATGAATTGGGGTCACGGGTGAAAGCACCAACCTGCTGCTGTGTCTGTGTCCGAACTTTTATGGACATTGCAAAGTAACTGGTCATGGGAAGGTATGGTACAGCCAAGGCGTGAAAATTATGGAGGGGAGTGCCAAGGATTAGCGAGGTACCACCTACTTGTTATAGTCTAATAACAACCACTCACTGGGTCACCGGCGGTAAACGATCGAGTCGGTGCTTCAAACGACCCTCATTTCGTGGCCATGATTCTAAGCCTCTTTCAAATTTGTAGTGTCAGGGGAGCCTCGAGGACAAGGTGAGTATGATTCCCGATGAGACATTCATACGAGCACGCTCTGCGGGTGAGTTTCCTCGGGGATCATAGTAGTTTCCAGCCAACCACGATCCACACATCAGGGTGCGGCTGTCGGATCCGACCGGCATCGAAGGGGATGGAAACCATACGCATGCGTGATGCGAATGCATCATCGCGTCTTGCGTATGATGACTTCAAGCCACCGTGACTTATAGACGGTCACATGGCCCTCGTAGGATGCCCACTTTGAAGTCGTTCGCTTCAGCAGAGCCGTTAGACCGAAAATGTTCGACTCCAAAGCCTGATTTAATTACCGTGATTATCCTCGGGAGGTCGATACCGGATCCGGCAGTTGAGCCAATGATTTCCAGTAAAAATGGCGCTTCCACCGTTGAAAACTCCTGGCTGTCTGTTTGTGGTAAACACTCACCGGGCGTGACAACATCACCCTTTCTTTTGCAGAAATGTCGCCATCGTCAAGGGGGAGCGGTGAAGACCAGCCAGTTCAAGCAGAGTGATGTATGTGCTACTGTATTGCCATCAACGACACTTGGCGTAGGTGACGTGACTCGGTGAGGATGCTGGAAGCACCATATCGTTTATGCCACCGCGGCCACGTCCTGCTGGGGTGTCAAATGAAAGTGGTTAAGTGATCAAGTAAATTATGCGTGTGATCCTCAAGTGCAAAGCGAGGTGAATGCTATGGAGCAGAAAATGAATTGGATGTCGGGCATGGATTGGACAGTCATTGAGCTTAAATTTGCGCATCGAGACGAGGACTTCACGAGGCTGGTGTGTTTTTCGGTAAAATTTGACTCTTCGCCAACGAATGAGTTGGCACAGACGGTCAACTCTGTATGTGTCGATGAGTACAAGCAAGAAACTCACGAGATGCCAATCGGTGGTTATACAGGTGGCCATACAAGGTACATTGCCACCGGTAACAGTTTGCATACCGGAAGAAAAGAAGGCCGAAAGGTCAGACCATGCGTGTCAGCACATAGGTGGGTGGTTCAACGATAAGGCATGTTTCAACCGTTCATGATCTAACCTCCAATGACCAAAGTTGGATTGATTCTACAGCGTTTCTTCGGGGACGAGCAAGAAGGCATTCCGTGGACGCAATTGCGAGCGAGGCACTGTGCTTTATCTATTGAGAAATCGTGCTGTGCCCCTGCACAGCATTGATTAACCATAATTACGTAATGGGCTTTGTGATCCTTGCACGTGATATACAGTCACATGACACTCGACTGAATACGAAAACCCAACGAAACTGTTATTAGGAACCAACGAGAGAAGAGGCTGACAGAGGCTGGCAGAGACATATAAAAAGCATCGCCGGGAATGATCTGGGTGCATACTGTCTCCCGTTTTTCTTCACCAAAGCTGGTTGTCCGAATTTCTGCCATAGCCACCCCAGCAAACTTTGCTTCTCTATCAGTGCCCGTTCACAGTGCATCCTTGCGACTTCACCAGGTAGCGTGCATATACTCAGTCAATTTCCATCACCTAATCCCGTCTCATTCAATCCCACTGCATTGTAGCTGTCGAGAACTTTAACTTCTTCATCAACTAGGATGGCACCAGTAGATCGTCCTCAGCATGAACGCTACGATTACATTTGCATCGGAGGTGGCAGTGGCGGGGTCGCTTCTTCGGCAAGTCATCTCAAGGGTTCTCCATTCTCATCTCTGATCCTCCCCCCAGCGTCGCGCGGCCCTGTATGGCAAGAAAGTTGCCCTCATCGAGGCTTCCCCCCACCTGGGCGGTACGTGCGTGAACGTTGGTAAGCAGTTCACGTTGCTTGTGATACACCGTCGAGTTTACGGCCCCCGATCATCCAGGATGTGTTCCCAAGAAGGTGCGAGCATTATTTACGATAGCATATTGAATGCATGGTCAACCGCTTTCTCAGATTATGTGGCACGCCGCCGACCTGGCAGACAAACTACGCCACGCATCCGCAGGATACCATTTCCAGGGGGTTCCAGAGCCCAAATTTGATTGGGCGGCCTTTAAACCACAGCGTGATGCATACATCCGCAGGTTGAACAACATCTACGAGAACAACCTTGAGAAGGAAAAGGTGGAACACCATGCCGGGTTTGCACGGTTGACGTCCCCGGGTTCCGTCGAGGTCACTCGTCCAGACGGTCAGAAGTATATACTACATGCAGACCACATAACGATCGCTACCGGGGGGCGCTCGACGACCCCTTCGGACGTTCTCATTCCTGGGGCGAGCCTTGGTATCGATTCCGATGGATTCTTCGATCTGGAAGAACAACCCAAGCGTGTTGCAATTGTCGGTGCTGGCTACATCGCTGTAGAATTCGCTGGAGTGCTCAACTCGCTCGGCACCGAGACTCATCTTTTCATCCGACGTGATAAGGTCCTACGTACCTTCGATCCCGTGCTACAGGACACACTGACGCCATGGATGGAGCACACTGGAGTCAAGATCCACAAAAATTCTCAAGTACAGCGCGTAGAAGGAGAGAAAGGAAAGACCCTTACGATCTACGATAACAGCGGGCAGACCACTGAGGTTGACTGTTTGATCTGGGCAATTGGCAGACATGCCAACACGGAAGGCCTTGGACTCGAAGAACTCGGAGTTCAGCTCGACAAGAAGAGTGATGTCATCGTTGACGAATTCCAGAATTCCAGCGTCCCAGGTGTCTATGCAATCGGTGACGTGCAAGGCAAGGCCCTTCTTACCCCTGTCGCCATCGCGGCCGGCAGACGGCTGTCCAATAGACTCTTTGGCCCTGAGAAGTTCAAAAACGACAAGCTCTCATACGAGAATATCCCTACTGTCGTCTTTTCGTCAGTCGAGTTTTTCGGGGTTGTGGCATGATACTAAACTGGACCAGACATCCCACTATCGGTACAATAGGCCTTACAGAACCAGAAGCATACGAGAAATATGGAAAAGACGTAAAGATTTGTAAGTCGGGTGTGATCTGTCGCGGACCACGATTTCTGACCTCGTTTCAATTCCAGACAAGTCATCGTTCCGCGCGCTCTACTTCTCACAGATTTCGGAATCCCACAAGGAGCCAACAGTTTACAAGCTCATTGTCGTGGGGGAAGAGGAGCGTGTTGTCGGAGTTCATATCATCGGGATGGGAAGTGATGAGGTACTGCAAGGTTTTGCAGTTGCCGTAAAAATGGGCGGTACGTCTCGAAATCCTAAGATTATCCACGCTTACACGCTGGTAACAGCACGCAAACAAGATCTGGATGACACGGTTGCGATTCATCCTACGTCGGGTGAAGGTTTGTCGAAGATATCTTGGTGATCACCAGTGACTGACAAAAAGTTGTCCAATAGAATTGGTCACGCTCCGTTAGATTATTCGGAGTATTCACAGCATACGTTTGATTTCAAGTTCGGAGTGTGTCATCCTCAGCCCTAAAGATGATTCGATGATGACATTAACTGTAAAAGTATCCCGATTGGACATGTTCAATCGCCAGTAGTTCGCCCTGTGGAGTTGTGTCAGTCGGACCCTTGAATGGGAGGTCCGTCAAATTCCAGAATCATTCATGGAATCTGAATCTCCTGATGGAAAACATAAAATTTAAAACAAGTCAGCATATGCCTCGCGAAAACTGGTAAGGTGCGGCCCCTAGGATACATCGACTTGAACTTGAAGACCAGAATCCAACTCGGAGACGACTGTTCGGCTCCGCTCGAGGGAGTGGAGACGAATACCCGCGGCTTTCCCACAGGAAGCGCGCCACACTCACATTTGAATGCGCAAACATACCAACGCAGATGCCTTCAGGTCCACAGGCTCTCTAACTTGGGTTAACTTCAAGACTATTTGCCATCTTACTTATCTTGCTGTGCCTTCGTATGTCTTCAGAGAACCACACCACGAGGCCCGTCTCCAAATATAACGGGAGATTTCTCAGCAGTGGGTGATCATAAGGTACGGCATCATCCGAACATCAGAAAGTTTATTACTTGAACGGAGACTGCAAATGGTTAGAGCATCCCCTTTTCTTTTCCCCCCCTAGTCCGAATTTGCGGCCAATTTATCTGGGATATCCCACTGCTGGCCCCTCACCAGCACTGATCTGCACAGACAGTCTGTTACATTGACAAAAGAGGACTCTTGTTTCGCTGAAGAGAGTTTTGGCTATATGGGCAAAACTCTGAACTGACCCTTTGAAGATAAAAGTTGAGTTTAGTTTCGAACTGACCGGCGGCGGCAGAAACCACAAGTTACGTGCTTGCTCCACTTTTGCCAGCTGGCTAAAATGACCGTAAGCGACTCCAGTAAGCGAACTCCAAGAGACCACACTAAGCGCTTATGAGTTGCTGATAAGTTTTCCCCAAGTGTTGTTTTCGAGGCATACTAGGGCCTACGCTCTCCCCTTTTTTTCAGCATGTCTAAATTTCATCTTTTTCTTTTTGTCGTCTCTCTATCCTGGGCGCTCGTCCGCGCGGATTATACCATCGACGATAGTGACTATTCGACACTCAAGTTCTCTGAAAACCCAGCTGGGCCAGTATGGGGTCCGTTTGGTTCTGATACAGGAGAGGTCCTGGAAATTCGGTTGTCCAACGGGACAATGCAGGCTGTTGATGCAACTCAGTGTTTCGATGGCACATAGTGAGTACTTCAGCGCACTGGTTACCGGTTCCCATGCTCAAGGCGCGATTGATGGCGCTCGTAGCACATGTAAGTCAATGATAAGAACAGAGCGTTGTTACCTGGTGTTAACTTGACCTGCAGACGCGGCATGCTCTACATCGGACAATTGTACAGTGCAGGTTTCATTCACAGGTATGTTCTTTTGGTTTTCTGGCTGGGACAAGGAACAAATTCCAATCCTCTAGGTTCCGGAATAACCGTATATGTTCTACAAGCTGGACCACAAGGCATATCGGCCTCTTTTTCCATAGACTCGGGGACGGCAACGACGGCAACCCTCGGCGCACCCCCAGGACCGCAATACTATACCCCTCAAGTCGTCCTCTTCAATATACAAAACATACCATCTGGCACACACACAGCGGTGATGACAGTACTGGATTGGAATGGCGGCTTTAGTGGCATGATGTTGGACTATTTCGATATTAATCAGGCAGAAGTGGCAGGTCCGACCGCTAGTTCGGGTCCGAGCCCTACCACGCAGTCCCCATCTTCAACGCCGCTGCCTGTGCTTACTACTGAGACCATCGCCATCGCGTACGTCACATCGATGGAATCTGTGTTTCCGTCAAGCACCAGCTCTTCATCTCCGACTTCAGAAACGTGAGGTTCATTTATAACTACAATCGATTGCAGCCTAATATTACCTTTCCCAGGACCAACGTCGCTGCTGTCGTGGGCGGTGTTGTTGGGGGCGTCGTTGGCTTGCTCGCACTCCTTGGCCTGGCACTCTTCTGCTTCCGTCATCGCCGTGACCAATGCCTACAGACGCTAAATGAGAGACCCAACCCGCTCTTCTTACTCCAGCCGGAAGCCAGGTTTACCAATACCGATACTGCCAGCGTCGACCCATTTGCCAGTTCTGCTGCGCTGTCCGCGAGTCGACCCTCTGGATCATCGCGTCCTTTACAATCATGGTCAGACTCGGAAGTGGGCTTCACGCCCAATATCGCGGCTCGGGATGCGAGTAACCCAAACCCCACAACGAACTTCTCTCACACACGCGCTACATCGACCACCAACGACAGCGCTACCTCGTCCGTGCCAGTGCCCATTGGTGTTGCAGCGGCGGAAACGCCTCAGGTCAGGTACCCCAACAAAAAATCACGGCCCGCTCCGGGCGGCGGTACCCTCAGGCTGCAGCAAGTCCCAACCGCCGGCCTCGACGTTCCTAGCGCACGTCCGAACGCAATCCTGACGGACGACCAAGCAGACTTTGTCAACAGCCTGTTCAACAACAACGTTCCCGCGCCGGTCGTCGCACGTGTGCTCGAACGCATGATAGCGAACCCACAAGGCGCAAGCAGTACCGGTTTTAATGACCCTGAGTTGCGCGGGCATCTCAACCCAGGCGACCTGGCCACGTTATCGCAGGCGCAGGCACCGGCCGGGGGTGTGCCATGGCAGCCGACGCTGGGCGACTTTGGGGATGGGGAGACCACGGTGGGTTCGGCACCACCCAGTTATTATTCCGTGCAGGCGCAGTGAGAGTGCGAGTGCGAGTACAGTGGATTCGGACGATGTCTGTATGTTTCCTCTCTTGTTCTCGAGGATACAAGGACCAGCATGGGGTCATCGGATGTCATCCGGATACTCAACTGTGGATATTTTCCAGTTCCGCCTTCCATTGACACGATTCCCAATGTTGAACGTTAAACATCATGATGCACAGATACGACAGGCACGAACCGTAGATGAGTATTATAGTATACTACTCATCAACCATGACAATACTACGAGTAAATCAGCAGCGTATATTACTCGTCCTCGTTGATCTGGATTGCACGGTGGATGTCTGAGAACATTGTAAGGGTGCCATCTCAAGACCCCACAGCCATTTCGCCTTTGAAGGTCTGCGGAGCCGTGTTGTGCTGCATCATGAAATTTAGTTACCGTAGTTCATCCGAGATTATTAGATTCGACTTGCTGGGACACAAGACCTAGTATCGACAAGCTGACAATGAAGGGATCGAGTGATATTTCGCCATCATCTAGTTTTCCCGAGTCCATATCGAAGCGTCACCCTCCGTTAGATGATCAGAGAGTCGGAGCCTGAGATTGCATTCGGAGAGTGTTCACAGCATACGTTGTATTTCATCGACGCAGAGTTCAAGGCGGGGGGGTGTGTCGTCCCCAACCCTAAAGAAGATTGGATGACGCACATTCTGCCAGTGTCCCAACTCGACGTGTTCTTCGCGAATCGCGAGTAGTTCGTCCTGTGGGTTGGTTTGGACGCGTCAGTACCCTTGCATGTCTTAGTGGGGGTCCGTCGAACTTCAGACGGTTTCAAGTTTGGGGTAACATTCAAGTTGACGTTGGTCCCCCGGGCCCCAGCTGCAAGCTACACCTCTGAGTGCATTGAACAGTCCATCTGAGAGTCTTGGTGTTCAACACAAAGGTACTACTATCGAGGCACAGCCACTCGCGCAAAGACCAAATTCTATTCCTACTCGCGTGCTCGTACTACTAGAATAACCAATCATTCATGCTTCCCCCGATGGAAAACATAAAACAACGCCCTGTAACACTAGGTCAGTATGTGCCTTCGTGGGGGGTGACAAAGTGCAGCCAGGATAAGCAACTTGAAGACCAGAATCCAACAAATTGCAAAGAGACAACTGTTCCGGAGAGTATAACCCGCGGCCTTCCCACACTGGGAAACCTCAGGCTGGGAAGAGCGCCACACTCACAGCATATACATACCAAGTTACCAACAGATTCAAACGATGTTCAAGTCCACCATCTCTCTAACTTAGGTTAACTTTTCAAGGACCGTATCTTATCTTGCCGTGCAGTCGTATGTCTTCGAAGAACAACACCATGAGGTCCGTCTCCAAGTGTTATGTACTACATACATTGATCATCAAACCTGTGCTCGCCCTTAAGGTACGGCATCATCAGAACATCAGATCATTGCTAAGGTTTATTATTTGAACAGAGACTGCAAATGGTTAGAGCCTCTTCCCCGTTTCGTTTTCCTTCCCTAATACAATTTTGCAGGCGACTTATCTGGGATATCCCACTCCTGGTCCCTTCCACTCCTTGACTGATACCAGGCATCAAGGCATATGTCTAAACTTCACCTTTTGCTTTTTGTCATCTCTCTATCCTGGGCGCTCGTCCGCGCGGATTATACCATCGACGATAGTGACTATTCGACACTCAAGTTCTCTGAAAACCCAGCTGGGCCAGTATGGGGCCCGTTTGGTTCTGATACCGGAGAAGTTCTGGAAATTCGGTTGCCCAACGGGACAATGCAGGTTATTGATGCAACTCAGTGTTTCGATGGCACATAGTGAGTATTTCTGTGCACTGGTTACCGCGGTTCCCATGCTCAATGCGCGATTGCATGGTGCCCGTAGCACTTGTAAGTCAATGATAAGAACAGAGCGTCGCTGCCTGGTGGTAACTTGACCTATAGACGCGGCATGCTCTACATCGAACAATTGTGCAGTGCAGTTCTCATTCACAGGTATGGTCTTTTGGTTTTCTGGCTGGGACAAGGGCAAATTCCGTCCTCTAGGTTCTGGAATAACCGTATATGTTCTACAAGCTGGACCACAAGGCATGTCGGCCTCTCTTTCCATAGACTCGGGGACGGCAACGACGGCAACCCTCGGCGCACCCCCATCACCGCAATACTATATCCCTCACGTCACCCTCTTCAGTGTACAAAACATACCATCTGGAACACACACAGCGGTGATGACAGTACTGGATTGGAATGGCGGCTTTAGTGGCATGATGTTGGACTATTTCGATATTAATCAGGCAGAAGTGGCAGGTCCGACCACTGGTTCGAGTCCGAGCTCGGGCTCAAGCCCAAGCCCTACCACTGCCGCGCAGTCTCCATCTTCAACGTCACCGTCACCGTCAACCAACTCGCAAACCGCTTCACAACAAACGAGTTCAACAGGAACTCAGACAAACTCTCTGGCTTCTGCGGCCATCCAGTCGGTGCTTTCCTTTCAATCATCGGGAGTGACAGGTCTTCCGTCAAGCACTCTATCCGGAAGTGGCGCCGATGCAACCGGCTCTTCATCTCCGACTTCGTCAAAAACGTGAGGTTCATTTACAAATACAATTGATGGCAGCCTAATGTTGCCTTTCCCAGAATCAACACCGCTGCTGTCGTGGGCGGTGTTGTTGGGGGCGTCGTTGGCCTGCTCGCACTCATTGGCCTGGCATTATTCTGCTTCCGTCGTCGTCGTCGCCAACACCTACAGACACTAAATGAGAGACCCAACCCACTCTTCTTACCGCAGCCTGAAGCCAGGTTTACCAATGGCGCGGATGGTGCAAGCGTCGACCCATTTGCCAGTTCTGCTGCGCTGTCCGCGAATCGACCACCGCGTCCTTTACAATCATGGACAGACTCGGAGACGGGCTCCACACCCAATCTTGCGGCTCGGGACGCGAGTAACCCAAGTCCCATAACGAACTTCTCTCACACGCGCGCTACATCGAGCGCCAACGACAGCGCTACCTCGTCCGCGCCAGTGACGATTGGTGTTGTAGCAGCAGCAGCAACGCCTCAGGTCACCTACCCCAACGAAAAATCACGGCCCGCTCCGGGCGGCGGCACCCTGCAGCAGGTCCCGACCGCCGGCCTTGACGTTCCTAATGCACGTCCGAACGCAATCCTGACGGACGACCAAGCGGACTTTGTCAACAGCCTGTTCAACAATAACGTTCCCGCGCCGGTCGTCGCACGTGTGCTGGAACGCATGATAGCGAACCCACAAGGCGCAAGCATCACCGGTTTAAATGACCCTGAATTGCGCGCACATCTCAACCCAAGCAACCTGCCCCCGTTATCGCAGGCGCAGACGCAGGCCGGGGGTGTGCCATGGCAACCGACGCTGATCGATATTGGGGATGGGGAGACGACGGTGGGTACGGCGCCACCCAGTTATGATTACGTGCGGGCGCAATGAGAGAGCGAGTGCAGTGGATTCGGACGATGCCTGTATCCTTTTTTGTTGTTGTTTTGCTATACGTACATACACGATATTGTTGTACCCGGAACACTTTGCACGCGCCTATCTACATCCGTATCAAGTACATCCCCATATTAATCGTAGTACAGTGGAAGGCGGGACAAGCGAGGATGTTAAAGTCGAAGGAACAGCGGAGTTGATGCATGGGGGTACATAGGGAGCGAAGTTTGTGGCCATACAAGGGGGAGCTATGAAGCATTGGAACGTCTGGATGTTTCCAGTGTCTGGTAACCTGGAGGTGCTGAACTGACTGGGGCTGTTGGTGGAGGGGTATTTCGGACCCCAGAACCACGAATGTTGGACAATGTCCCATCCTCCCGTCTACAGTCGATGACAAAGTCGTCAAGCAAAAAAGCATCAGTGGACGACGCCCCGGCTTCGGCATTCGGAGCCCTCCCTGCATCGCCAACGGCCGAAAGGATGTGAAAGTCACTTGATTCGCCGTCAGACTGCCTGCGGGAATGATACACCGCTGCATTGCGAGCTGCGAGACGCATGCGCGTCTTCTCATCCGTAGGGGGATGCGCTACCAACGACACTATCTGGGCCAGAGGAGGGGTGGCGGGGAATGGATCCGGTTTGCGGCTTTCTTCCAGCTTGCCGTGACGAGACTTGCGCTTTTTGAGGAAGATGATAGCTGTGGCGATGGAAATGAGAGCAGCGAGTCCTCCGCATGCGCCGCCCACCACAGCACCAAGGTTCACGCTGATAGACGGTGTCAGCAACTGGGGAAAGGTTTAAATGTGAAGGCACGGACCTGGAAACTGCAGAAGTGGCTCCGGACGTATATGTGGAACCAATGAAGGTGGAAAGTGTTGTGGATGAAGAGGCAGTCGTTGGTGTTGCGAGTGTAGTTGAGGTACCCGCATGGCTTGTCGTCGAGGTGGATGAGGCAAGCTCGACATAACTTTCGTTGATAAGCGCGTAATCAAAGTAAAGGGACGTGGTACCATTTTCCCAGTCTAAGAGATTAATCGTCGCGGTGTGGTCAGCGCTGGGGAGGAGCTGGAGGTCGAAAAGTGAAACGTTTGGGGTTTGGTATGACGGTGGAGTTGGTGGTGGCAAGGTCGCAGTGACAGATTGACCGCCATCTATCGTGAGGCTTACAGTGATCCCTTGAAACCCTGCATGCATAACATATACTGAAATTCCGGATCCTTCCGGTGGTAGTTGAGTAAGCCCAAAATCATGGTTGATACCAGTGCGTACCGGTGAAAGGAAATGTGATCTGGCAGTTATTATTATCGGTACAGGCGGCAACTAGATTGCTGTTAGGTGATCCAGATCATCCTCGACGAGCAGACAATACGTACGCGCGCTGCAAATGGGGGAGGTGTCAAAATCATAACATTAGTGTTTTGTCTGAGAAAATACGCACTAGTTTCCATCGTAGCATTTCGAGGAATCTACAGTGACATCGCCACTACTCAGAACAAGGGTGAGGTTTTGAGTGGCGAAAGAGAAGGTTTGCCAGCTAGTCCCAGATGCGGCGTACGCCACGGTGTTGTTGGCGTTATCAACATAATAATCTGCTGCGACCGAGGAAACGCAACCCAATGTGGCGAGACTGTAGATTGGGAGTATGCCAGGGAAGGAGGACCACATGTCAGGGCTAAAAAGAATCATGTGAACAACAAACAGGGTCTAAAGCCTTTATGCGAAATTTGCGTAGGCCGGGATCATCAAGGAAGTGATGCGGAAGCTGGAAAAGGCCTTTATCACTGCTGAATCATGTCCGATTCTGAATGGTGTCGTAACATGACCACAAAGGCTGTTCGACTGCATAAACTTCATGAGCGTCTGGAATATGGCGATGAGGACGTGATGGGATTCAGATTTGATGCAAAGCGACTGGCAAGCAACACCTTGGGTACGGAAGGGAAAGCATGAGGCCGGCGTCGCCGCCGACTTCACGAAGGTGCCAAGAGTAAAAGTGTGAAAGACGCTTGAGGAAGAAAGTGAGTGGCAAAATGATGATGAGCAGTACCTTGTGCGTAAGCCGGTTGCGCTGCATCTTTACAGCAAATCACGATATGATGCGGCACTAAACCGAGGAAGGAAGAAATTCTGACGCTCACCAGTCGTATTCTTAGCACTGTGCGATGTGGCAGTCACAGAAGAGCATCTGAACGAAAATTAGTAGCTTCCGTTGCGCGGATGGTGTGTGGTCTCCCTAAGCCAGACCGTACTAATTGAATCGATCATCGGACAAGCCGTGGCGCTTAGTCAGCCCACGTATACCTTCGGCACGAGCCACCATATATTGGCAGCACTTTGTCACCAAGTGCATCATGGCCGCCGTCTCGCACGGGACCCGCCATATGCTGAGGCAGAGTGTGCCCAAGAGATCGATACACACTCCTGCATTCACTCCTCGCCCGAATCCTCCAACCCCCCACCGCATCTTCGCCGAGACTCGCACACTATTCTCCCGTCTTGCCTCCCATCTCTCCACCCCAGTCTCAGCTCAGCCGCCTCTTATCCGTCCTACCCAATTCTCCAATTCCCACAGCATTAATGCCCGCTTCTCTCTGCCCATAAAGCATGCCCTCTCCCGACCCTTTTCTCCCCCTCGCCTACCCAAGCCGCCTGTGGTTCCCGCAAATGTCACCCAGGTTGGTCTTGGCACGGCTCGTGCATTCCACTCTGGTCGACCCATTTTCCAAAACATGGTCGACAATGTCCCTATCGCCACCAGAGCTCTCTGGGAAGCTGAGTGGGATGTCAAGATGAAGAAGAAAGAGGCACGCAGGATGCGTCGTGCTACGCAGAACAAGACAGTCCCCAAGTCTCAGGAGATGCTCAAGCCCAAGCCTAAGCCTGTCATTGCTGAGCCCCAATATGACCCATCCGAACTCGATGTCTACTTCCCCGTTGAGCCTACTCCTGCCGTCACTACTCACCTTCTGGTACCTCTTGCGCCAACCCCGACTGCGCGGCTCCCATTGTCGGCTCGCACAGATGGTGGCGGTGCACAACCGCTGCTCCCGATCTCTGACCTGGCCTCCATTCACACTACCCACCGGTTGCACTCCCTGAGGGTGTCAACCTTGTTTGCCAGACTCGACACTGCAAACGTGTGGGATGATCCCGGAGTCAATGTGGATGCATACGCCTTTGGGCCGCGCCATGACGCACAGGAGAAGCAGTGTACTATTTTGCGCGTCACGTTCAGGGGCTGGGGTGCCGGTCGCGTCCGTTCCATCCTTGGTCACAGCGCAGAGGAATGGTATTCGCTCGAAGAAACCCTTCCCAACGGACATCCCACTTTGGTCCCTCTGCCTGATCCGAGGCATACGCGCTCCGAGTCCCCCTCGCTCCAGAGCATTGAAATTGACTCGGGCCGTGCTTCCGAGGTTGAGATGGATGATATATGTGATGTGCTTTCTTCACCGCCCATCCGAGCCAGTGCAAGTGCACAGCACGATCTTGTTCTTCCCACCCTCGACTTTTCTTCTGCGTTCTCGGATGCCGTGGACAATCTTCCGCCGCCTCCACAGCCAGTGATGTTTTTGCGCACTGTCTCCGAATTGACGAGTGACGCCGAACTGGTATCGCAATCAGCTTCCGTGTTGACGGATTCAGAAGGCTCATGGGAGTGTCTTGGCATGAATCCGTCCGTCGGGGAACACCGTTGGGTCGATGAAGTCACAGAGGACATGTAAAAGTTTTTGATACACTCTTCGCTATACTTCCAGTGAATCCTTTTTTTTGTATTTCAATCGTCCAATCGACTCGAATTATCGTGTGCCTGTACGTGAGAGTGGAATTGACTCGGATGATCATGGGCCTCAGGCACCAATAATGCTGTGGGATGTATGAACTAACGGCATCCTACTCAAACTTATCCTGCAACCATGTAACCATGATTACCGCCCATATCGCCAATTGATTAGTAGCCAGACCCTCACTTTTACTCTCGCCCTTCCATCTGGTTTGTCCCCACAAACCCAAGTCAAAGAGTGCATGTGGTACATTACTCCCCTACTCCTTGCTACAGGCGTCTTGGCAGACTATTATATCGACAATGCCAATACCTCTGTCGCTTATTCTATGGCACCTAGTCAGTCAGGAGTAGCCTGGCAGACATTCTCGGTGGGTACCCAGTCACTTGCACTGAGCATCAGCAACTCGACAG
>JBBPSD010000471.1:0-23891 GCA_038093415.1 Xerocomellus chrysenteron | reverse complement strand
TCCTTCTTCATTCGTTTCGATCACCTCGGGGAGTTGAGTGACCTCGAGGACGCAATTTCAAGGCAGAGGGATGCTGTTGAGCTCACCCCTCATGGTCACCCTCAACGGCCCGTATGTCTTAGCAATCTCGGCATCTCCTTCAAAGCTCGTTTCGAGCGCCTCGGGGAGCCCAGCGACCTCGAGTGTGCAATTTCGACACTCATGGATGCTGTTGACCTCACCCCTGATGGTCACCCTCACAAGCCTAGTCAACTTAGCTACCTCGGCAGCTGCTTCAAAGATCGTTTCGAGCGCCTCGGAGAGCTGAGTGACCTGGAGGATGCAATTTTGATGCAGAGGAATGCAGTTCACCTGATCCCTCCTGGTCATCCTGAGAGGCCGATGCATCTTAATAACCTCGGCAACTCCTTGGTCACCCATTTCAAGCGCCTAGGGGATCTGAGTGACCTCGAGGACGCAATTTCGACTCAAAGAGATGCTGTTGACCTCACGGCTCATGGTCACCCTGACAAGCCCGACCGTCTTAACAACCTCGGCACATTGTTGGGCATTCGTTTCGAGCGCCTCGGGGACTTGAGTGACCTCGAGTGTGCAATTTCAGCGCTCAGGGATGCTGTTCACCTCGTCCCTCGTGGTTTCCCTCACAAGTCTGCCTTTCTTAACAACCTCGGAACCTCTCTCTTCATTCGTTTCGAGCGCCTCGGGGAGTTGAGTGATATCAAGGCTGCAATTTCGAGGCAGAGGGATGCTGTTGACAACACCCCTCATGGTCACCCTCACAAACCTGGTCATCTTAACAACCTCGGCAACTCCTTGATCACCCTTTTCAAATGCCTCGGGGAGCTGAATGACCTCGAAGACGGAATCTCGAGGCAGAGGGACGCTGTTGACCTTACCCCGTATGGTCATCCTGACAAGCCCCACCGTCTTAGCAACCTAGGTAGCTCCTTCTTGACTCGCTTCGTGGCCCTCGACGAGCTGAGTGACCTCGAGCGCGCAATTTCGACACTCCGGGACGCTGTCGACCTCACCCCTCAAGGTCATCCCGGCAAGCCTGGCCATCTTAACAACCTCGGAAACACCTTCAAAGCTCGTTTCGACCGCCTCGGGGAACTGAGTGATCTCGAGAAATCGATTTCCATGTATTTGCATGCTGCCTCCGCCCCCACTGGACCTATTAGGGTTCGATTCCATGCATCACAAAATTGGATATCATGTGCTCGCCGCATAAACCATCACACTCTCCTCCATGCATATTCTACTTCCATTAACCTCCTTCCGGAACTTGCATGGATTGGGCTCCCTCTTAAACACCGTTACTCTGAACTTATGCAAGGTGCCAATGTGGTGCGGGAGGCTGCAGCTGCTGCTTTGGACTCGGGACTCCTGGAAACTGCTGTGGAGTGGCTTGAGCAAGGACGCTCGATCGTTTGGGGGGAGCTGTTTCACCTTCGCAGCTCTTATGAAGAGTTGTCATCTGCTCATCCAGATCATGCCCATAGACTTCGGGAACTGTCTGCCGCATTGGAGCATGCTAGTTCCACCCGTGAAAAATCGTTTCCTGCACTCTTGGAACAGACTCGAGAGTCCTTGCAACAAGAGGCTGACAGACACCGTGCGCTCGCGATCGAACGAGATAATCTGCTCCAGGAGATTCGACGCTTTCCTGGTTTCGAGCAATTTCTCCGCCGCAAACAGTTCTCTCAACTCCGAGCTTCAGCACACTCCGGACCGGTGGTCATACTCAATGCTGCAGACAGCCGCTGCGATGCGTTGATTGTTCTTGCTGACGTGGATCATGTAATTCATGTCCCGCTTCCCAATTTCACTTTCCAGAGATCCGCGGGTCTTCAGAAAATGCTGGAGAAATTACTTCGTGACGCTCGTCTCACACCTTGTGACGATAGGGAGGGGAAAAGTGTAACACGGGGTTGCGTTAGCTGGGAGCCGCTCTTATCCACCTTGTGGGACGGCGTCGTCAAACCAGTCCTGGATGCCTTGGCTTTCTCAGTACGTCATGTGGTGTTACTTGAATTCATAGCTTGATTCGTTCATCTGTATCCGAACAGACCCCTGGGGAATTGCCACGCATTTTTTGGTGTCCGTCTGGCCCTTTCGTATTTCTTCCTATCCACGCAGCTGGTTTCTATGATACTCAGTACTCGCAACCTGGGCACAAAGTATCCGACTTCGTTGTCTCGTCATACGTCCCTACTCTCAGCATTCTCGCGCTCCCATCCAACCCCAGCGCGACACCTAGCGGCGATCTCCGCCTCCTTGCTGTCCGTCAGCCACCCTCAGATGGCCTATCCAGACTTCCAGGTGTGGCCACCGAGTTGGAACACATCAGGGCGGTGATCCGTGGTTCACCTTCTGCACGAACCACCCTCTTGGAATCCACTGCAGGAACGGTCGAAGAGGTACTTACCCTGATGGAGGAGGCTGACTGGGTCCATTTTGCATGCCACGGAATCCAAGATGCCGCAAGTCCGACTGAGAGTGGACTTTGTCTCGCAGATGGACGCCGCTTGAAAATATCTGACATCATTGCGCTATCACGTCCCCGGGGTGGGCTTGCCTTTCTTTCTGCGTGTGAGACTGCCATGGGTGACGAAGGTCTCTCCGACGAAGCTATTCATATCGCGGCGGGGATGTTGTTTGCGGGTTACGGTGGAGTCATTGGTACCATGTGGTCGATCAGCGACAAGGCTGCGCCTGATGTGGCAAGGGACGTCTACAAGCAACTGTTTCGGAACGGCACAAGGCCGGATTATCGGGAGGCTGCACGGGCGTTGCACGGAGCTATTGGGCGGCTTCGAGATAGTTCCAAAGCATCTTTCGCCACGTGGCTTCCGTTCATCCATGTAGGTCTTTGAATATTCGGGTGTCCATATGTCTTCTACTGTCACGGGTTGTACGCGTATTCCGGGTGAAGTCTTCATGTTTTGGTCTCGACGAATATAATGACTTGCTCGATTGTGTCTGCGACCACGAACTGGCTTTGCAAGGCTGGAGGTTTTGTTCCGATCGTTGGCGCTCAACAGAACGACGGATCGGAGGCACCGTTGAGTTTGTTATGATTCCTCCCAGGAGGCCCACCAGATCTGGCGCCGGTTCATCATCCATGCCACTCATCACTAGCAGTCGATATGATGGAATCAGCTTTGCAACCTTCGATGTAATATTTTTGGTCCTTGGACGGGTAAGGAACGTGCGTGCACGCACACGTGGTACCCAAGGAGGTCAAGAAAATGTCATGTCAAGTTACTCAAGTAAACTGTACGTCCTTTGTCACTACAATCCGGGGTTTTCCCCGCGCGCACATACGACGCGTGGGAGCTGCGGGGTTCACGTGCGGGGTTGCCTGTGTGACGCGAAACATAGTTTGGTGCTCAGTACTCCGTCGACGCGCATCGCAAGCCCGAGGTCGATGGGGTGGGGGTGGCGAGGAGCAGCCATGCGTCGTCCCAAAAGACACCAGCACCAGCGTGTCCGAGCGACGAGGCGTCCCTTGCACCATGATACAGGAGCGCGATCGGGACGGTCCCAGACGTGTTCGGGATCGGGAGCAGGGTGGGCGGTCTCCTCCGCGGGGTTGGACATATGCATCTGCGAGTTTGTTCCAGGTGTGAGTGACGATGTCGTAGGCGTGCAAGGTGGCAAGTCGGCCCGACGCCATCCAGCCTGGATGAGCAATTGGCCCTGCCATCAGAATGAGCGCCCAAGCTGATAACGTGTCGATGAGTGATGCCTACCCCATCCAACGTAGAGGCGTGTTAGCTTCTCAAGGCGGCCGCTGCGTCCAAGTTGTTTGACAGAGGGGAGACGTTCCCAGGGGATGGCGCGTCAGCGACGAAGTCGTGTCGGTGAGAAGACGGAACAAAACGAAACGCAAGGGAAAACGAAACGAAGACGGGGACGCACCGGCAACCTAAGCAGATACCCCGTGTACGCACCGCGCTTTACGCTGGAGGGGTCGGAAGGGTGGTCACGAGGCTAGTGTCGGATGTCGGTGATGATCTTTCGTTGTGTTCTGGTTTTGGTTTCGTGGCAGTGTTTTTGGCGAGGAGGCTCGTCAGCACTACGCAAAGCACGAAACGTGCACGTGGGTACTGCGACGAAGCTCAGTGTCGAGGCGGGATTGGAACGAGGCGCCGACGGCGACAGCCGAACTGTCCCGCGTCATGTGGTGACACTCAGGCTGGTGACCCGACAAGGGGCGAAGTGACGCGACTCTTTGCTTTTCGCCGCCTCGCTGTACAGCTGCAGCTCTCAGCCGAGGACTCGGAGCGTCCTAGCTCCTGCGTCGTACTAGTACCGTTTTCGCACGGCGCACGCACCACTCCCTCTTAAGGTCCGCCGCCCAACATATTGTCCATCGTGCCATTCGGTGATCGCAGCTCACTCTGGCGGCTAGCACGGTGCTTCGGGCTTTCCCCCACACCATTTCCATTTCACTAACTAGCTCGTATGTTTACCGCTCGCATTCACCCTTCAACTTATTCTGGTAACCAGACTGTTTTACGAAGCATGGTTTGCCTCGTAGAACGGTCGAGTCACCAGACTACTTCCGCGGCCCAGCTACAGCGATCGAAATTCGCGGACGCGCCTGCAACGCAACTATATGCTAGGTCTCGGTGACCGGACGATTAGGCTGCTACACCAACCTGGGCAGCGTCACCGATATCATTTGCACAGGCGGCACACCGGCCGTTGATCCATGCGGGATTGGCATTGAAACCGTCATTATACGCCAACGCAGTGCTGCGCGGCGTACTTGATGCATTACGGATGCATGCTCCGTTCACCTTGAAGAAGCTTGAGGGCTACTCCACGCACCGCCCTTAGGAGTCGGATCTTGTGGCTGCATGCAGAGAAGGTTCGATTTGCTGTAGTAACGAGTTGATCCTTCGCCGCATACATCAACAGCTCACTTTCCCGGAAACCCCTGGATCCGGGGACCAGCCACAGAATCGGCTGCCTCGACGTTTTTGTGGAGCTCAATTCAATACACACGGTCCAGACTCACTTCCTGTTATCTCTCCACGCCACGTAACTATTCGGTTTACCACAAATTAAAGCGGCCGCAGCTCACCTCGGCAAAGATTCTGTTCTATTCGTGTCCTGCCAGGGGCGTGGAGAGATAACGGGAGGCGAGTTTGTATCGTGCCCAAATTGATGTTACTGTCGGTATTTGCTAGCCCCGCTACTAATCTGCCAACCAGAAAAGTGTTTCCAAAGGTTTGTCGTTTACTTTTATGGTAAGGCATCAGGCAATTTCCTTATCTGTGAAGCAGCCCACCAATCAGAGCTTTGCCAGAGTTTCGTCAAAAAACGTTACGTGACAATGCTGCTCGACAGATGCTAGGCGGCCCTATACCCCGGTTAACCTACGCCCTTCGTCCTTCTCTTCGCTCCCTCGTTGACTTCCAATTACGGTGCTCGTAAACTTTACTTTTCATCAGCAGGTAAGTCAAATATGGTTAGCGTCGTCAGTCTGACTTTGGCAGGGCACCCACTGCGCACAATCGAGAGGCAATCCATTTCAAATTTCTACATCGTCACAGGAAAATCACGAGCTGACATGGTTAGTCTGTCGGTGTTTGTTAGTCCCGAATGAGTGCCCAGAGTCTCTTCCTCAGACTCCGCAGTGCATACTGTAAGGGCGAACGCAGAACCGGTATTACGAGTATGAAACTCATTTCTTTACGCAAGTTGCAAAGATCGCTAATGACAAGGGAGCGATAGATGTCGCCGTAGATGAATCCCCATTGGTTTTCACACCGTGGTGTATCACAGTACTGGCCTTGAATGGAGAACCGAAAATAAGCCTTCGTCGGTGAATGACGATGTCAAGGCTGATTCCAATGTGAGGTCCCCACTTCTCCCAATGGAGTTAATCCTGACGGAGTTCGCATGCAATGGTGCTCAATATGAATATGGGCACGACCCAAACTCGATTCCGGTCATCACGAGTCATCACGTCAGGACACGAATACTAACTAATGATCACAATCTTACGTTCTAGCGAAACGAAAGCGGAAGGATTCTGATCACGCCATTTTTGTATGCGTCCCTTTTTCATTGGATCGGACGTACTAATTGCTGCACCTCGACTGGATAAAAGGACCACGTAGCTCTGACAACCCCAGGCAATCTTCGTGTTACCTCTGGTGACTCTTGACCTTCTCCCAACCTTCTTCCCTTCACTTTCTCACACGTTGCCTCTTTATCTCTAGTGATCGGTTGTGCTAGTCATCGCTCCAGCCACATTTCTATCGCCCCTGAGACTGAACCATAGGAATCAGGTACGATATTCTGTAGCCACTGTGTGTGGGGTATACGGTCCTGATTGTAAGGCGTGTAGGACAATGGGTACCATCACCATATCCAATGAGGCGGCAAGCCTTATTGCCGTCATCATGCCAGATGGCTCACCCCACGACATCATGCCAGGAGCCTCATTCAAATTTGAAAGTGACGAGCCGGTGACCGTGGTTATTCGGAGAGCAGATGGCACCGAGGCTGAAATGTCGTTGGATCCTGGCAACACTTATAATCTCAGATGATGTGTCTGGAAAACATTGTAATTATTTCGTTGGCTTGTGTTTCGTATTGTCGCAATGTCCGGACTGATTATGTAAATTGTACCGTGTGCATATTCAATCAAATGATGAGAGCGTTCTTGCATGACAATATACATGGTCTTGTGTCGTCATGAGTGTGGGACTTAGTGAGCTACATATCTGGTGTCTTCGGTCTAGTCAGAGGGCCTGGGCAGTGGGCAGCCTAACCCGCACTGAAACTTCTGGGTTTGCGACCCAATCTTCGGGTACGGCATGTCGTGTCACTTGAATTCACAGCTGATCCGTTCATTTGTCTCCGAACAGACTTCAGGTGGCCTATCACGCGTGTTTTGGTGTCCGATTGGCCCTTTCGTGTTTCTTCCTATCCATGCAGCTGTATTATATGACACCCAGTATTCGCAACCTGGGCACAATGTGTCCGACTTTGTCATCTCGTACGTCCCAACTCTTAGCATTTCTTGCGCCGTCACTCAATCCCGATGTGGCACCTAGCGACGATCTTCGCCTGCTGTCTGTCAGCCATCCTCAGATGGCCTATCCTGACCTCTAGGCGTGGCCACCGAGTTGGAAAACATCCAGACGGTAATCGGGAATTCACCTTCAGCACGCGCCACCCTGGTGGAGTCCTCTGTCGGCATGACCGAGGAAGTACATACTTGCTCTGATAAAGGAGTCAGAGTGGGTCCATTCTT
Source organism: Xerocomellus chrysenteron (assembly GCA_038093415.1). Classification (NCBI taxonomy): domain Eukaryota; kingdom Fungi; phylum Basidiomycota; class Agaricomycetes; order Boletales; family Boletaceae; genus Xerocomellus; species Xerocomellus chrysenteron. Next base: position 16,612 of record JBBPSD010000471.1, on the reverse strand, counting down.
CATGCCACGGAATCCAAGACGCTGCAATTCCGATTGAGAGTGGTCTTTGTCTCGCCGATCGACGCCGCTTGAAAATATCTGACACATCGCGTGGTCACGTCCCCGCGGTGCGCTTACCTTACTTTCCGCATGTCAGACGGCGGTGGGTGGGAGCGTCTCTCTGAAGAGGCTACCCACATTGCTGTTGTTTGCGGGTTACAGGGGTGTGGTTGCTACCATGTGGTCGATCAGCGATGAGCTTGCGCCTGATGTGGCAAGGGACGTATACGAGCAACTGTTTGGGAACGACGCAAGGCCGGATTATCGGGAGGCTACACGAGCGCTGCGCGGAGCTATTGGGTGTCTTCGAGATAGTGCCAAAGCGTCTTTTTCCATGTGGCTTCCGTTCATCCATGTAGGTCTTTGAATGTTTGGGTATCTATATGTCACGAGATTCTACGCCTATTACGACGTCATGTACATGGTGGATTTATTGGCTCGGCCAAGTCTTCATATGTATTTTAATCTCGGCGATAGTAGAATGACTTGCTCGATCGCGTCTGCACCCATGCATTAGCTTTGCCGCACTGGCTGGAAGTCTTGTTTGGATCTTTGCCAGCGTGGTGCCGAGGAGCCACGCGTCATCCCATAATGCACCCGCACCGGCGCGTCTGAGTGTCGAGGCTTCGCCGTGATACAACAACGCGACCGGGATGAGCTCGGGGCCCGACTCGGATGTGTTCGTATTTGCTCCGTGTGCACTGATAGCGGTGGCAAAGGGTGAGGCCGTTTAAAGAACGGGGTCCCTGGAAGCCGTGGTCGGGATCGGGGCCAGGGTAGACGGTCGTCCAGGTATTTGTGCTGGGCGTGTAGATGTCGAGCGGCCCGTTGACTTATTTTTTGAGGGAATTCGAAGCCTGGGATGTAGTCCTGTAAGCTGGAGTGGCGAAAGTATTAGGAAGGGGAGGAAGGCAAGACTGACCTCTGCAGCGAACGAGGACGAGCTCGGAGTTGAGGAGACGGAGACGGCGGCGATGACGGTGCCTCCGCGTGGTCCGGCGGGTACGTCTGCAAGCCTGTGCCAGGTGTGGGTGGCGAGGCCGTGGGCGTGCAAAGTGGCCAGTCGTCCCGACCCCGGGCATCTAACATGGATGTATAAATGTGCAAGAATGGTGCACCACAACTTGGGGTTCGGGTGCGGCGTCGCCGGGCCTGTCGTACGGAACGCGTTGGCATTCGAATTTCGGTACTCAGTGCTAAATACCGTCTATACGTAGCATTCTCCATTGCAAGCATGGGGTCCATGAGGTGTGGGTGGTGAGGAAGAGCCACGCGCCGTCCCAAAAGACACCAGCACCGGCGTGTCCGAACGACGAGGCGGCCACGTAGATGTCGAGCGGCGGCGGGGAGTCTTCGCTGACTTGCGGGAGTTGGACGCCTGCGAAGCCTGGGGTGTCGTTTTGTGAGCGTGGCGGAATTACTTGGGAGGGAACGGGAAGACCTCCGAAGCGAACAAGGACGAGCTCGGAGTCGGGGGAAGGACTCCGATGGCGGTGATGGTGGTGTCTACGGATCATCAGATGCATCTCCGAGCTGTTCTGGTAGGTGTGAGTGGCAAGGTCCTGCCACGGTGCCACCCGAACCGGCTGCTGCGTCCGAGTCGTCGTTGAGCCTCGCGGACGACCCAGTTTGGTCATCCTGGGAGAGCGCGTGGGAGGCGAGCCTCGCTGCCAGCTCCCTTTCCTAGTCTCGCAGCGATGACAAGCGGATCGGGCACCAGAGAAGAACGACTACGACATGGATCAAGGACGTCGTCGTCAGTTACCCAGATTGTGTGTTTCAAGACCTAGCTGCTCATACTGTCCACTAACCTATCCTACAGAACAGCATGCAAACGTCCGGCGTCTACCCCAAATGTGCGGGGCAGGCGCAAAGAAGCAAGGAAACACCTGAACCAGGAGACCAGCCACATCATGTGCCCTGTTCCTCAGGCTCTGCAACGCACACTGGCGACAACGAAGAAACGATTCTTACGAGTATGAAATTCATTTTTCTACAGTTTGCAAAATTTGCTAACGGCAAGGTAGGTATCCGACTCCCCGCCGACTTCCACACCGCGGCGCATCATAGTGGCCTTGAATGTAGAACCGAAAATCAACGTTCCTCAGCGAATGTCGATCTGATCGAGTGGAGTGGGCCGATCCCAATGTGAGATCCCTCTTCTCCAACTGGGGCTAGTCCTGACAGGGCTCAGACCGTCAGATCTGTCAGTCACCGTTGGTACCCCGCGTGGACACCCTGACAAGCTTACTTGTCTTAACAACCTCGGCAACTCCTTCACTCGTTTCGAGCGCCTCAGGGAGCTGAGTGATCTCGAGGACGCAATTTCGATGCCCAGGGATGCTGTTGACCTCACCCCTCGTGGCCGCACTGACGGGCCTGCTCGTCTTAACAACCTCGGCAACTCCGTCACTCGTTTCGAGTGCCTCGGGGAAAGCGCAATGCGGGGCAGCGTCAGCTGGGAGTCCCTCCTACCCACCTTGCGGCACAGCATCGTCGAATCAGTCCTGGATGCATTGGCTTTCTCAGTACGTCATGTCATGTCACTTGAATTCATACTTGATCCGATCATCTGCCTTGCAACAGAGTCTTGGGGACCTACCACACATTTTAGGGGGTCAGACTGGCTCTGATACCCAGCATTCGCAAGTCCAACATCGTGATCTTGTCATACGTACCTACTCTCGGCATTGTGCTGTCACCCGATCGCACCACGGCGCCTCCAACACGCTCTCGTCACGAGCGTGCTGTCCTCGTTCACTCCTCCAATTTGCTCAGCAATGACGTCCCTCGTGTGCTCACCGGCGACATCCCACGTACGTCAACCTCTCCCTTTCGCTCACCCACGCTCACCCTCCCACAGCCTTCCCGAGTTCACCCACACCATCACTACCACCGACATCGAGTCCGCCGCAGACCCTCCGCTCCATGCGGTCCACTAGAGCGGCGAGTCCTCTCTGTTGTTGGCGCTTGGCCATGTACTATTGTATGCGCACCACGTCGGTGTCGGCATCGGATGTTCATGTCACTTGTTAATTCCTCACTCAACTCGGACGGGAGTTATGTTGAGCTATGCCGCACGCGAGGAAAGTAGGTTTATGCACAATGACGCTATGCAGACGATTATGAACCAAGGAAGAAAAACCCGATTTATTCGAATACCCCATACACCCTCGTCCTCGATATAGCTCACTTCTTGTATTCTCGCAATCGTATCACTGTATTTAGTAGTACTACTGTATTATCTACGATATCGTCCGTCTCTTGGTGGCACGTGGAAGCGACGAAGGTTGCAGACACGCCGATGAGTCTGCCATCCGTCCGAAGTACGACTCGACGAATATGATTCAGACGTTGGAATCTGAAATGGTGACGAATCCTCGATATAGAGTAGGTATCAAACAGCGATCGATGCATCCGAGATGAAATTCCACTCTGTCTTGCATGCGTCTCCACACGGTCCAGGGATTGCCCGCGACTAGCCCGCGTCCTTCACCGGCACCAACGTGTGCCTACGACTCAAGGTGATGGGCATGTTCCTCCATCGCTTTTATCTATGGATCGTGTCGAAGAGATGAAAAGGGGAGACGAAAACGTGCCAATGAATGAGAAGACGAAGCAGAACAAAACAGAACGCAAGGGAGAACGAAACTCGGAAGTGACGGGGACGCACCAGCAGCCTAACGAGATACGCTACGATGTTACTTGAATACCGTCCTGAGACTCGCCGGGTAAGCATCACCCGCTTTACGCGGGAGGGAGTCAGGGAGGGGGCAACGAGGCTGAGAGAATGTCAGATGAGTCGGTGTTGATCTTTGAATAACTGGTTTTTCGCACCATCGACCAACGTCGACCGACGACGGTGCAACGTCTGTGCAAATGCAGTTGGTAGCCAAAGGCTGCGAGTAGGCTACTTTCCTGCAACGCGCAACTCCTCTGGCTCTGGTTAGGACCTGGTCCAGGCCTAGTAACAGCACACCTATATAGACCCACTGCCGGGCTCGTTCCCACCGCGACTCGGAGTCGCAACCTGGTCTCTGTGGAACACTGTAACGAAGGGACCTTCAAGGCTCGGTGGATTAGGCATTTTTCGTTGTTCTTCGGGTGCTTCCCTCCTTCCTTTTGTACATTGTCCCATCGCGCACTCTAGCTGGCTGCTGGCTTGGCATGCACCGCGCGGGCCAACACAAAATCACCACCCTTATCTTTGGCATCCTCCCGTTGTGCGGCTTCTTCCTGTTCATTTTCCTGTGCGAGGACTCGGTAACAGTGGGAGAGCGTCGTGCCGATCGGTTTGGGAACTCGGTGGTGTTTTAGATGGTGTTGAGCATGTCCGTCACTGATGCTTTTGCTTTGGGATAAATTAGTTGCAGGTGCCCTGGTGCGGTGAATAGCGGCGGAGGAAAAGCTGACGACGGTGTTTTCGCACGGGGAGGACCCAGATGTTGTTTGGAACCACGTATAGACGTATTTAGAGGGCTCGGTGAGTGCTTTTTCCATGACCGGTGCCTCTGGTAGTCTAATCGTTTTCACCTGACGTGACGTAGTAAAAGATAAACATCAGGCGCCGTCGTGTTCCAATCCCCGCTCGACACGGAGCTCCGTCGCCGTATTCACGTGCCCAACGTTGGCGAGGTGCGCGTTTCGTGCTTTGTATGCGTTCGTCGGTGTATGGTGCTGTCGGACGAGCCTCGCCGAAAACCCGATCACTGGCACGAAATCAAAACCCGAACGCAACGAAGTTGTGTCAGCTAACGCAGTTCTGCACAGCACTGGCATGCACTGCCCTTAGCAGGAGTCGGACTCTGCCGCTACGCGTGGACAAGGTTCCATCTGCTCAGTGGAACGGTGAGACTTTGATAAAAGCGCTCCAGGTGCGTCCCTTCGAGTTGCATACGTTCTTCAATAGCTCACTTTCTCGATTTAAGCCACGATGACCACTGGGACCAGATCGGGCGGGGGAAAACAATCACAACCTGAATCAGAGACGTCTAGTAGCCTAGCTGAGGGTTGCGAGAGCATTGGAAACCGGCCGCCACGACTTGAATCAAGGGAATCTGAGGCACCTGAGTCGTCGTCTTCTGGGGCCTTGACTGTGGGTTTCGAGGCCTAGTGCCAGTGTGCCGACTGACCTCTCTAACAGCACAGCATACAAACGCCGGGCGTCTACCCCGAAGGTGCAGGGCAGGAACAAGGGAAGGAGGAAATCCCTGCACTCGGGGACGAGGACGAGCCACAACATGTGCCCTCTTCCTCAGGGTCCGCAACGCACACGGACGAGAACGAAGAAACAAGTATGCAATCCATTTCTTTACACAGTTTGTAAAGATTGCTGACGACAATGTAGCTATCCGAGCGACGGATGTCATTAAGCGGAGGGATGCAGTCGAGGGCCCACGGGCTAAAGCATTACTGCATAAGGCGACAGAGGTCAACTCTACAGATGATCAGGAAACGCGATCTGTGACTCCCGTGCTCCAACGGCAAGCCAGATATGGAGTGGGTCCTGTTCAGGCGGATGGTGAACCATCGGTGAAGCAGGATCCAACTACACGCTCGACGGACGAGGACCCAATGATTTCCAGCATCCGGATGTTGGACCGATTCAAACGGCTCGGTGATGTAGCCGACCTGCAACAGGCAATCACACTTTTGGAGGAATTGGTCAGGGCTGCTTCGATTGGGGATGACCGGTACCGCAGAGGAGTGGCAAATCTCGGTGTGGCGTTCTCGTATCGATTCAATCACCTCGGGGAGTTGAGTGACCTTGAGCACGCAATTTCGAGGCGCAGGGAAGCTGTGGACTGCACTCCTCATGGTCACCCTGACAAGCCTGGCCATCTTAGCAATCTCGGCAACTCCTTCTTGGCTCGGTTCCAGCGCCTCGGGGAGCTGAGTGATCTCGAGGACGCGATCTCGAGGCACAGGGATGCTGTTCAGCTCACCCCTCATGGTCACCCTCAAAGGTTTGGCAATCTTAACAACCTCGGTAACGCCTTGAACACTCGCTTTCAGCGCCTCGGGGAACTGAATGACCTCGAGGACGCAATTTCAACGCTGAGGGATGCTGTTGACCTCATCCCACATGGTCACCCTCACAAGCCTGCTGCTTTGATCAACCTCGGCAACTCCTTTTTTATTCGTTTCGTGCGCCTTGGAGAGCTGAGTGACCTCGAGAACGCAATTTTGATGCTCAGGAATGCTGTTGAACTCACCCCTGATGGTCACCCTCAGAAACCTGGCTATCTTAACAACCTCGGTAGCTTCTTCAAAGCGCGTTTCGAGCGCCTCGGGGAGCTGAGTGACCTCGAGAACTCAATTTCAAGGCAGAGAAATGCTGTTTACCTCACGCCTCGTGGTCGCCCTCACAGGTCCGGCTACCTTAGGAACCTCGGCAGCTCTTTGATTACACGTTTCGGGCGCCTCGGGGAACTCAGTGACCTCGAAGACGCAATTTCGACGCTCAAGAATGCTGTCGACATTGTTCCTCACGGTCATCCTGACAAGCCCGCCTGCCTTAACGACCTCGGCAACTGCTTCAGAGCTCGTTTCGAGCGCCTCGGGGAGCTGAGTGACCTCGAGGACGCAATTTCGAGGCACAGGAATGCTGTTGACATCACCCCTCACGGTCACCCTGACAAATCTAGTCATCTTAACAACCTTGGCAATTCCTTCTTCACTCGTTTCGAGTGCCTCGGGGAGCTGGGTGACCTCGAGGCTGCAATGTCGAGGCACAGGGATGCTGTTCGCCTTACACCTCGTGGTCGCCCTCACAAGCCTGGCCATCTTAACAACCTCGGCAACTCCTTGATCACCCGTTTCCAGCGCCTTGGGGAGCTGAATGACCTCACGGAGGCAATTTCGACGCTCAGAGAGGCTGTCAACCTCACCCCTCGTGGTCACACTCAGAGGCCCATCTATCTTAACAGCCTCGGTACCGCCTTTAGAGCTCGTTTCGAGCGCCTCGGGGAGCTGAATGATCTTGAAAATGCAATTTCGAGACATACGGATGCTGTTGACGTCACCCCTCGAGGTCACCCTCACAAGTCCATTTATCTTAACAACCTCGGGAACTCCTTCAAAGTTCGTTTCCGGCGCCTTGAGGAGCTCAGTGACCTCGAGCGTGCCATTTCGGTGTTCAGAGATGCTGTTGATCTCACATCTCATGGTCATCCTCAGAGGCCCAGCCGTCTCAACGACCTAGGCAACTCCTTGAAAGTTCGTTTCGAGTACCTCGGGGAGCTGAGTGACCTCGAGCGCACAATTTCGACGTTCAAGGATGTTGTTGACGTCACTCCTCACGGTCACTCTGACAAGCCTGCCCATCTTAGCAACCTCGGAAAGTCCTTCAAAGCTCGTTTCGAGCGCCTCGGGGAGTTGGGTGACCTTGAGCACGCAATTTTGGCGCTCAGGGACGCAGTTGACATCACCCCTCATGATCACCCTGACACGCCTGCCCATCTTAACAACCTCGGAAGCGCCTTAATCACTCGGTTTAAGCGCCTCGGGGAGCTCAGTGACCTCGAGGAAGCAATTTTGAGGCACAGAGACGCCATTGACCTCACCTCTGATGATCACCCCGACAAACCTGCTCGTCTTCACAACCTTGGCCTTGCTTTCAAAGTTCGTTTCGAGCGACTCGGGGAGCTGAATAACCTCGAGGACGCAATTTCGAGGCACAGGGATGCTACTGACCTCATCCCTCATGACCACCCTCACAAGGCCAACCTTATGAACAGCCTCGGAAACTCCATCTTCCGTCGTTTTGAGCACCTCGGGGAGTTGAGTGACCTCGAGGATGCAATTTCGAGGCACAGGGATGCTGTTGGCATCAACCCTCATGGACACTCTGACACTTCTGGCCATCTTAACAACCTCGGAAACTCCTTGATCACTCGTTTCATGCGCCTCGGAGAGCTGAGTGACCTGGAAGACGCAATTTCGAGCCACAGCGATGCTGTAGTCTCCACCCCTCATGGTCACCCTGACAAGCCCCACCGCCTTAACAACCTCGGCACTTCCTTGATCACTCGTTTCGAGCACCTCGGGGAGTTGAGTGACCTCGAGGGCGCAATTTCGACTTTCAGGGATTCTGTTAACCTCACCCCCAATGGTCACCCTGGCAGGCCTGGTCATCTTAACAACCTCGGAAATGCCTTAATCACTCGGTTTAAGCGCCTCGGGGAGCTCAGTGACCTAGAGGACGCAATTTCGAGGCACACAGATGCTGTTGACCTCACCCCACAGGGTCACCCAGACAAGCCTGTTCGTATTAACAACCTCGGTATCTCCTTCTTCACTCGTTTCGAGCACCTCGGGGAGCTGAGTGACCTCGAGCGTTCAATTTCGACGCTCAGGAATGCTGTTGAGCTCACCCCTCATGGTAACCCCGACAAGCCTAGCCGTCTGAACAGCCTCGGTAACTCCTTCAAAGCTCGTTTCGAGCGCCTCGGGGAGCTGAGCAGTCTAGAGCAAGCAATTTACCTATATTTTCACGCTGCTTCCGCCCCCATCGGCCCCGTTAGGGTTCGATTTCATGCATCGCAGAACTGGATATCATGTGCTCGACGTATACGCCATCCCTCTCTCCTCCACGCATATTCTATTGCCATCAGCCTCCTTCCTGAACTTGCTTGGATTGGCCTCTCTCTTATAGACCGCTTCTCTGCACTTACACGAGCTGCCAATGTGGTGCGAGAGGCTGCTGCTGCTGCTTTGGACTTGGGACTCCCTGAAACCGCTTTGGAGTGGCTTGAGCAAGGACGCTCCATCGTATGGGAGGAGCTCTTTCACCTTCGCAGTTCCTACGAAGAGCTGTCCTCTACTCATCCAGATCATGCCGTTCGACTTCGGGAACTATCTGCCGCATTAGAGAATGCTAGTGCCACTCGGGAAAAATCATTGTCCGCACCATTGCAGCAGACGCGAGGGTCCTTGCAACAAGAGGCTGACAGCCACCGTGCGCTCGCGATTGAACGGGATAAACTTCTCCAGGAGATCCGCCGCTTTCCTGGTTTCGAGCAATTCCTCTTCCGCAAAACGTTCTCTCAGCTCCGCGCTTCAGCACACTCCGGGCCGGTGGTCATACTCAACGCTGCAGACAGCCGCTGTGATGCGTTGATTGTTCTTTCTGACGTGGATCATGTAATACACGTTCCGCTGTCCACTTTCACGTTCCAGAGATCCGCGGGTCTTCAGAAAATGCTGGAGAATTTACTTGGTGACGCTCGTGCCATACGCTATGACGAGAGGGAGGGGAGAAGTGCAACACGAGGTAACTTTACCTGGGAGCCGCTCTTATCCACCTTGTGGAACGGCGTCGTAAAACCAGTCCTGGATGCCTTAGCTTTCTCAGTACGTCATGTCATGTCACTTGAATTCATAGCTCATCCGCTCACATGTCTCCGACTAGACTCCTTGGGACTTACCACGCATTTTTTGGTGTCCGACTGGCCCTTTCGTGTTTCTTCCTATCCATGCAGCTGGTGTATATGACTCCCAGCATTCGCAACCTGGGCACAAAGTATCCGACTTTGTCATTTCGTCATATGTCCCTACTCTCAGCATTCTTGCGTTGTCACCAAATCCCAGCGCGGCACCTAGCGGCGATCTCCGCCTCCTTGCTGTCCGACAGCCACCCTCAGATGGTCAAATCCGACTTCCAGGAGTGGCCACAGAGTTGGAACACATCAGGTCTGTGATCGGGAATTCATCTTCAGCACGCACTACCCTCCTAGAGTCGTCTGAGGGCACGGTCGAGGAAGTACTTGCTTTGATGAAGGAGGCAGACTGGGTCCATTTTGCATGCCACGGAATCCAAGATCCGCAACGTCCGACCACGAGTGGACTTTGCCTCGCCGATCAACGCCGCTTGAAAATATCTGACATCATCGCGTTGTCACGTCCCCGTGGTGGCCTTGCATTTCTTTCCGCATGTCAGACGGCGATGGGTAACGAGCATCTCTCCGACGAGGCCATCCATATCGCAGCAGGAATGTTGTTTGCGGGTTACGGGGGAGTCGTTGCTACGATGTGGTCGATCAGCGATCAGCTTGCGCCCGATGTGGCAAGGGACGTATACGCACAACTGTTCCTGAACGGCACGAGCCCGGATTATCGGGAGGCTGCACGAGCGTTGCACGGAGCTATCGGGCGTCTCCGAGATAGTGGCAGGGCGTCTTTCGTCCAGTGGCTTCCGTTCATCCATGTAGGTCTTTGAGTGCTGTCTATATATGTCTTCTACTCTCGTGATATGTACGTCTCGGCATGTTACACGGATAGATTGGTCATATCTTCATATTGGAGTGTATTTTAGTCTCGGAAATAGTACATAGATAAGACTGAAGGTTCTCGTCCGTTTTCTACTTGGTCTTACCAGTCATCGGCTGTAGAGTGAAGGCTGTCACCCTTCCCAATACTCGAGTCCATTGTATAGGTTTGGCGCTTGTGCCTCCTCGTATGCAATCGGCCCCACCCGGATACTTTCGATTCGACGACCAAATTCCTTCGCCAAATTTCGCATCGGTAGCTAGATCATGCATTCCCTCCTCTGATCTCACTATGTTTTACAAGGCAAGGTCCAATCGTAACTCGGTATTCTTGTATTGCCCCTGATCCAGCGTGCCAATGTGTCCGGCGTCCCGCTCGTTGCTGAACCCCCCTCCCTTTTCCTAGAGTGATGCTATGTGCGTTGTACCGAAGATCGATGTACGGAGGTATGGCCAGGTTACCAGCTGCGATAGATGTGCTCAGCGGTCGGCTGATTCTTCGCTTCCGCCTGGCGTTCACGCGTGTACGGAACGCGGAGACGACGGTTGACCAGGTACCGAGTTCGATACGCTATGGGTCGTGCGGCGCCCTTTGGTGTCGTATCGGTCACACCTTCTTTCGAATGCACTGAGTTTAGGACCGAGGCTGCTTAGCACTCGCTGAGCTTCGATGTTCGATGGACGCGGTGCCTGGTGACGAGGGACGAGCTTTCCCATCTTGCTTCGCTAGTGGGTCCTCGGACAAGTACATGGACGGAGCATGCACGCGTATACTCATATCGTGTCAAGGTATTCATTACTTATAGATTGTCGATGTTCAATTCTGCCAAGCACCTTCCTTCCATGTATAACGTGCTTCGGCTCGGAGCTGGACATCTCCGACCCACACCTGACCGCTCCGTTCGTTTGACGAAAGCAGTCTCCCAGCGAGGACGATCCGGGTTTTTCCCGATCGCACTTGCGACGCGGGGGGAACCGGCCGCCGGGTTCGGGTGCGGGGTTGCCTGTGTGATGCGAAACATGGTTTGGCACTCAGTACTCGGTTCGAAGATGCGCTACGTACCGTCGACGCGCAGCTTCTTCCATCGCAGGCCTGAGGTCGATAGGGTGGGGGTTACGAGGCGCCGGCCCGAAAGACTGATACAGCAGCGCGACCGGGACGAGACCGTGAATGGATTGGGGTCCCGGGGAAGCCGTGTTCGGAATCGGGGTCAGGGTAGACGGTCGTCCAGGTGTCTGTGCTGGGAGTGTGGGTGTCGAGGGTGCCATATGTGACTTGGGCGCCTGCATGCTGCGAAACCAGTGATGTTGCGTCGTGAGCGTGGCGGAATGACGGGGTGGAAAGATTGACCTCCGAAGCGAACGGGGTCGGGGTCGAAGCCGGGAAAGAGAGAGGTGGCGGCGATGGCGGTCCTCCGTGGGTGCGTCTGTGAGCTTCTACCAGGTGTGAATGGCGAGGTCGTAGGCGTGCAAGGTGACCAATCGGCCCAACGTCAGGCATCCAACATGGATGTACAATTTATCTGCCATCTGAATAAGCGTCTGATGTGTGGTATCTTCTCAACGCAGGCGCTGAGTCCGAGTTGTCGATAGCGGAGGGGGGACGTTCCCGCGTCGGCGGGGTCGAGTCAGTCGAGCGTGACTTGATCGAGCGGGGCCATGTCGACGCCGCCACGACCGCCCCAAAGAGTGATGGACGGCAGATGCGCGGACGCGAGTAGTCTGGCACTGGCAGTGTTCCATGATGGAGCCCGCGCGCTCTTTCTCACCGGAAGAAGCCGAGCCAATTAGACTCTTCCAAACCGTTCGTCCATCATGATGCCAGGTTGGTGAAACCTCTTGCATTACGCAATGCTGCCACACAGCACTAAGACGCATGCTCAGGCTGCTTCCAACCTAAACAGGAAAAAAAATTGGGCCTTCTTCATGCACTGCCCTCAGGAGTCGGACTCTGCCGCTGCACGTTTTCAAGTTGCTGTGGAAGGGAGCCACGTGTGGTCCTCGCTGCATACTTCAACAGCTCACTTTCGCGGTGTAAGCCACAATGACCAGCAGATCGGGCACCGGAGAAGGACGATCACGACCTGAATCGGACAGGTCTGCTAGCCTGCTTGAGGGTTACGAGAGCACTAGAAATGAACCACCGCTCCTTGAATCACAGACGTCGCCATCTTTTGACCTGGCTGTGTGTTTCGAGGCCTAAGTGCTAGTTTGCCAACTGACATATCTGGCAGGACACCATGCAAACGCAGGGCGTCTACCCCGAATGCGTGGGACAGGCGCAAGGAAAGAAGGAAAAACCTGGAGACCATGTGCCCTCTCTCTCAGGCTCTAGTACAACTCATACGAGCGAGAACGAAGAACTGGTTATTGCGAGTATGAAACTCACTTCCCTACACAGCTGGTAAATATTGCTAACGACAAGGTAGGTATCCGAGTGACAGATGTCGCACTTGGCCTTCAAGTTAGACGAATGCCCGCTGGCTTTTACACCGTGGTGCATCACAGTGGCCTTGAGTGGAGAACCGAAAATAAGCCTTCGTCAGTGAAAGATGATGTCGTTGAATGGGAAGGGCCGATTCCAATGTGAGACCCCCCTTCTCCAAGTGGGATAGCCCTGACAGAGTTCGCAGACCGTCGGATCTGTCGGCCACTGTTTTCCTTGAGATCTATGCAACCTTCGAAGTCCAGCCCATTTTAAGCGCTGGGATGCAGATACGAAGGCTAGCAGTCACCGTGGAACAACTATTGGACTGCAGTGCAAAAGTCGTTTGTGAGTTGGGCGAAGTGTTGCACGAGGGTCTGGGTACTCACACCATGGTAGCGTTTACCCTCTTCCCAGAGGATGGGGAAGTTGGATCCCCGTGTTCATCTATTTTGGTCACTGTCAAACGGCAGAAGTGGGAGAACAGTGATTCATTGACGTCGAAGGTTCTTGGCCCTCATTGCGTAAGTACGCAACTTGTGTCAACATGGTCCTCAATGATCAGTGTATGTTCGTAGGTAACCACAGAATCCAGAGGCGAGCTAGATAACGTAGCAAACCATCTTAACAACCTCGACAGCTCCTTCAAAGCTCGCTTCGAGTCCCTCAAGGTACCGAGTGGCCTCGGCCGCGCGATTTCGACCAACAGGGATGCTGTTCACCCCACCCCTCACCCTGACAAAGCCGGTCATCTTAGCAACCTCGGCAAGTCCTTTATCGCTCGTTTTCAGCAGCTCGGGGAGCTGCGCGACCTACAGCTCGCAATTTCAATGTTCAAGGACGCGGATGACCTCACCCCTCATGGTCACCCTCACAAGCCTGATCGTCTTAGCTACCTTGGAAATTCCTTCTTCACTCGTTTTCAGCGCCACGGGGAGCTGAGTGACCTCGAGGAGGCAATTTCGAGGCATAGGGACTCTGTTGACCTCACTGCTCATGGTCACCCTCACATGCCTTGCCAGCTTACAAACCTCGGCAACTCCTTGATCGCTCGTTTCGAGCGGCTCGGGGAGTTGAGTGACCTTGATTGCGCTGTTTCGATGCTCAGGGATGCCGTAGACCTCACTCCTCATGGCTCCCCCGACACACCTGCTCGTCTTAGCAACCTCGGCAACTCCTTCTTCGCTCGTTTTCAGCACCACGGGGAACTGAATGACCTTGAGGACGCAATTTCGAGGCACAAGGATGCAGTTGAGCTCACCCCTCATGGTCACCTTCACAAGCCTGTCTGTCTCAACAACCTCGGCGCCTCCTTGCAAGCTCGTTTCAAGCACTTTGGAGAGCTGAGTGACCTCGAGGACGCGATTTCGATGTTCAGGGCTGCGGTTGACCTCACCCCTGATGGTCACTTACACAAGCCTGCTCGTCTTGACAACCTCAGCATGTCCTTGATCACTCGTTTCAAGCGCCTCGGGGAGCTGGGTGACCTCGAGTATGCAATTTCAAGCCTCAGGGATGCTGTTGATCTTATCCCAGACGGTCACCCTCTCAGGCCTGCTCTTTTTATAAACCTCAGCAACTCCTGCCTTACTCGTTTTGAGCGCCTCGGGGAGCTGCGTGACCTCGAGGACACAATTTCGAGGCATAGGGATGTTGTTAAGCTCACACCTCATGGTCACCCGCACAAGCCTGCTCGTCTTAACAATCTTGGCAACTCCTTGATCATTCGTTTCCAGCGCCTCGGGAAGCTGCCTGATCTCCGGGACACAATTTCGACGCTCAGGGATGCTGTTGACCTCACCCCTCATGGTCACCCAGACAAGCATGCTTATCTTTGCAACCTCGGCATCTCGTTCAAAGCTCATTTCGACCGCGTTGGGGAGCTGAGTGACCTCGAGCGTGCAATTTCGACGCTCAGGGATGCTGTTGACCTCACCCCTCACGGTAACCCGAACAAGCCTGGTTATCTTAGTTACCTCGGCAGCTCCTTCAAAGCTCGTTTTGACCGCCTCGGGGAGCTGAATGATCTCGAGCGCGCAATTTCGATACTCAGAGATGCTATTGACGTCACCCCTCATGGTGACCCTCACAGGCCTACTCGTCTTAACGACCTTGCCAACTCCTTGATCACTCGTTTCGAGCGCCTCAAGGAGCTGAGTGACCTCGAGGACACAATTTCTACGCTCATGGATGCTGTTGACCTCGTCGCTCATGGTCAGCCTCACAAGTCTGGGTATCTTAGCAACCTCGGCATCTCCTTCAATGCTCGTTTCGAACGCCTCGGGGAGCTGAGTGACCTCGAGCGCGCAATTTCAACGCTCAGGGATGCTGTTGACCTCACCCCTGATGGTCATTCCCACAAACCTGCTCGTCTCGAAACCCTCAGCAAGTATTTAATCATTCGTTTCGAGCGCCTTGAGGAGTTGAACGACCTCGAGGACATAATTTCGACGCTTAGGGATGCTTCTGCCCTAACCCCTCATGGTCACCCCAACAAACCTGGTTGTCTTTACAAGCTCGGCATCTGCCTCAAATTTCGTTTCCAGCGCCTCGGAGAACTGAGTGACCTCGAGGACACGATTTCGAAACACAAAGCTGCTGTTGACCTTTTCCCTCATGGTCACCCTCACATCCCCAGCTGTCTTAACACCCTTGGCAGCTCCTTCTTCACTCGTTTTGAGCGCCTTGGGGAGCTGAGTGACCTCGAGGACGCAATTTTGATGTTTAGGAATGCAGTTGATGTCACCCCTCATGGCCACCCTGACAAGCCCGCCGTTCTTCGCAACCTCGGTAACTCCTTGATCACTCGTTTCAAGCGCCTCGGGGAGGCAAGTGACCTCGACGACGCAATTTCCAGGCACTGGGATAGTGTTGACCTTACCCCTCGTTGTCACTCTGACAAACCTAGTGGTCTTAGCAACCTCGCGAACTCCTTTGTCACTCGTTTTCACCGCCTCGGGGAGCTATGTGACCTGGAGAACGCAATTTCGACACTCAGGGATGCTGTTGAGCTCACCCCTCATGGTCATTCAGACAAACCCCGCCTTCTCAGCAACCTCGGAAAGTCCATGATCACTCGTTTCGAGCGCCTCAGGGAGATAGGTGACCTCGGCGACGCAATTTCGAGGCACAGTGATAGTATTGACCTCACCCCTCATTGTCATCCTGACAAGCCCGGTAGTTTTAGCAACCTTGGCAACTCCTTCACTCGTCTTCAATGCTTTGGGGATCCATGTGACCTCGAGGATGCGATTTGGATGCTCAGGGATGCTGTTGACCTCACCCCCCATGGTCACGCTGACAAGCCTGGCCTTCTGACAAGCCCGGGAAACT
The DNA here is from genome assembly GCA_038093415.1 of Xerocomellus chrysenteron. Classification (NCBI taxonomy): domain Eukaryota; kingdom Fungi; phylum Basidiomycota; class Agaricomycetes; order Boletales; family Boletaceae; genus Xerocomellus; species Xerocomellus chrysenteron. The sequence goes on along the minus strand of JBBPSD010000471.1, from coordinate 547 downwards.
CCATGATCACTCGTTTTGAGCACCTCGGGGAGCTGAGTGACCTCGAGGATGCTATTTCGAGGCATAAGGATGCTGTTGATCTCACCCCCCATGGTCACCCTGCCAAGCCCGGCCATCTTAACGACCTCGGCTACTCCTTCTTCACTCGTTTTCAGTATCTCGGGGAGCTACATGACCTGGAGAACGCATTTTCGACACTCAGGGATGCCGTTGACCTTACCCTCCATGGTCACCTTGAGAAGCCCCGCCTTCTCAACAACCTTGGCATCTTCTTCAAAGCTCGTTTCGACCACCTCGGGGAGCTGAGTGACCTAGAGCGCGCGATTTCGACGCTCAGGGATGCTGTTGAGCTCACCCCTCATTGTCACCCTTACCAGCCTGGTCAGCTCAACAACCTCGGCAGCTCCCTACTCATTCGTTTCGAGCGGCTCGGGGAGCTGAGTGGCCTCGAGGATGCGATTTCGATCCTGAGGGATGCCGTTGACCTCACCCCTCGTGGTTACCCTGGCCTTCTGAACAACCTTGGCATCTCCTTCAATGCTCGTTT
>JBBPSD010000470.1:0-23989 GCA_038093415.1 Xerocomellus chrysenteron | reverse complement strand
TGAACAGTTTGGGCAGAGATAGGAGGGGAGAGGGAGGGTTGGTGAGAGGGGTGGCTTGGACAGCATTGTCAGCCCTTCCAGTGGTAACACTGGAGACAATTCTTCTCTTGTCAAGAGAAGAAAGCTTGGAAGGATGTCCTAACCTGACATTCTCCTTTCTATGAGGTTCTCCTTGATGGCTCTGGCCATAGTAAACTTCCCTAGACCAGTCTTGGATGCAATCTATCTAGCAGAAAGACCAGATTCAGAGAAAATAAAGATATTGGCTCTAATAGAGATGGAAAGGGACTTTATTGTGTAGTGAGGTCAATTTAAGTGGGACACAGGATGTTTATATCACCTTGAGATATGACACTTACATAATTACACAGCTTGGCAACATAGAAATCATCAATTACTGTCTAATGCCTACGTTACATATTATATAATGATTGATAAATATAGGGTCAAATAAGTGTCCCAATGACATGTCATTTTGAAATGACTGCCATTTCATCAGATCTTATCCAAATCTCTTAACCCTTGCACCCATAGCAAGCCAGGAGTAGGTACCCCATTTGATGTACTCATATGTTAGCGCCCAGATTAGATGCGGTTAGGGGTTATCGGCTTTAGTGAAAAACATGCAAACATTGGGACACTTTTTTGAGCCACTGTACAATAGATCACAATCCACCATTCATGGTTCGATGATAGTTGCAATAGAGCTTGTGGCCTGGCCCATAAAACTGCACATCCGTGCTGGGATTATGCATGGGCAGGCAGACCAGGCCACCAGACTCATCATTTGGGTGTCGCAACTCTTCGTCTGCATCACCAAAGAGCTCAACATCCCACTTGTCATCATCCGGGTTGTTCCAGTCACCACTAACATTCGAAATACATACTACATATCTTCCCAGTTGACATTTGGTGGCACATAGGGACTTTCAACCCCTCTGAATCCTGCTTCATCATCCAAGCTGTGTCCATTGTGTTTGTGCGTTGGAGAGGGAGAGGGTGGTGGAATGACAATGTGGAATGTCTGGATGTGTTTCTTCCATCCCCTGATCGGCCTGAAAAAGCAATTGCAACCCAGATGACTACATGGGTATTGAAGTTCACTATAGTTGGATTGCATGTTATGTAGCTTAGCATGGGATGAAAATGAATAAATGAATGGTTTGATAAGCTGTGCCCACTAATGAGTATATTGTTTTGTTTGCAATCAGGGTGAGGAGAGTTACAAATACCACAACATAGTTCCATTGCATTCCATCGTGTTCCGTTGCATTCCCCATATTCTTCTCGCCCTGCTAAAATTTCCATGACCTCTCCATCATTACTTGTGCATTTCAGATGGCGGAGCCAGCAATGCAAGCACCAGCACCCCCTTCTCCCCACCGCACTTGACCATCTAATGCAGACAAACATCCAGCCGACATTTTGAAGCCTGAAAAAAAATGACATACCAAGGCTGAGAAGGCTGCTGATGACAAGCAGCTGAAGAATGCTCAGGCCACCCAGAGCAAAGCGGCCCAGGAGGGCATGAGCTCACTGTGATGGAGATGGACGCTGAGGTGAATAAAACTGAGGCTCAAACCTTCAGGCCTCTGCCTGCGCATCCTCGTATCCAGCCTTGTGCCAAGGGTGCAGCTGGCAGAAGGGCAGCAAGTCGAAGGCTCAATCTACACATCACGGACCGGGTGATGGAAGCAATGATACTGTAAGGCACAGCATAAAATGGATGTACCAATGATTAATCCAGGACCTGAGGGGGATGGCATGATGGTTGACAATGACCAAGATATCATCATCATTATGCAGAAGATCAACAAGCTGCTAGTATCTTTGAAGGAGGCCCGTCGTGAGGCAAAGGCAAAGAAGCATTTGGACAGTGTGAAAGCAGAAGCCTGCAAGTCAGACACACTGCATGTGTTGATGGCTAATTTGATGAATATTTGTGACTCAGCAGAATCTCACAGTGGGTAAGTAGTTTTCTTATCCATCCATGCTCCTACTATTGACTGAATCCACACTATTTTTCCTTGATCTCGCCCTTGCTACCAGAGCAACCCCTGATGGCAGCCATGTGATGAAATGGGCCACACATGTTGCAGGTGCAAGGCAACTGTCCGACTTGCTGGCAGAGCTTGACTCGACCACATGGAGCAGTTCCTTACTCCCTTATTGTCCCCCTACCACACGCTCATCCTTATCTGCTCTCTCAAGTATTGAGCAAAATAATGAAGTCTTCAGCGACTCTGTTGATGCTGCTGACGAGAAGGCTGCCACAATGGCTATCTTTAAAGGTCGTGCTCAGACTGTGGTGGTAAGCATAGATTTTGTTTATCAACTTTGATTTGTATTCTAACATGGTTCCCAGAAAATCAAGGCCGAGCCAGATGACACAATGGAACTTGAGGCACTGCTTTCACAGCTTCGTGTCACCTCAACTGCTATGAAGCGTAAAGCAGCTGAGGCTGAAATCATCTCTGGAAGCGAGCCCGATGAGAGTGATCCTGAGAACAAGGCCAGGAAAAACAACTCAGATTTTGACCTAGCTATATCATCAAAGCTCATGAAGCTAGCACCCACAAGCCAGCGCCATACAGGTACCATCAGCACAGTAATGTTGTTTGACTGCAGGACAAACTGATGGAATGACTAATCAATTTGGCAGACGTCCACCAGTGTGGTACTCCCCGATGCTCAGGCTGGCACAGGAGCTCACAAAAAAGTTAAAGTCGAGAAAGACCACAAGCCATCCCTTCCTGTGGATGCGTCTGATCACTCAGCTCCTACTAACAGCACTCTCACAGTCGATGCCGACAGTTTCATTGTTGACAGTGGCAAGAAATGAAGTGAGTATATGGTGAAGGACTTGCCTGTCCCAAGTGATCAATGTTGGTCGTGTGGGGTGATCGGTACCTTAACACTTTGGTGCAGTGCCCAACCAAATGTTTGGATTATCCCAGACAAGGACTTTGTCAATGCTTTGCAAGTTATTTTCAACACTGTCTACCTGGGAATCAAGTATTGAGTGAGCAAGTAGCATTGGATCAGCAGCTCTTGCATTGATGATAAGCTATGTACTTCGCCGAGCAGCCTGAAGACCAGAGCACCCCTGAGGAGGCAAATAATCTTCTCAAATATTTTCGCTTCTTGGATGAAGGCCCATCAACCACCGAGCTGCTGACAGCCGAGTGCCGCTTCAAGTCACATTTTTTGTATGAGCTCATCACAACAACCCACCTATCTAACATCACTGGCTATATCACCATCGAGGGATGGGATTGAAGCAGATATGCCACAGGCAGAAACAGAGCTGGCGTGATCACCATTGCCTGTGCTGTGGTCAGTCTTTCTTTTCAACTTCAGTCTGTGCTTTCAACTGATATTGACTGAATGATTTTGGCTCAAGCGTGCCCTTGAATTCATCTGCGATGGCTCAATTAATGTCGAGCAAGTTATTGAAGAAATGCTTGAGGCTAATGATGGTAAGATGAAGATTAGGCTTCCGAAGACCCTCAACAAGGCAACTGGTCATGAGACCACCACACCATATCAATTTTCAGTGCAAAAGTGGAACTCGCACACCAACAGCTACAAGCAATCGATTGAGAGAAGGGGTCCGGTGTTCACATGCCAGGTATTCGCAGAAGTGCAAACTCGAAGGAACCAGAAACACAGGACCACGGACACTGATGACATGGGGACCGGCAACAATGTCGATCCATATGCTTACCTTTGTATTCCCCCCCCCCCTCTTGCGCCTATGGACAGAACTGATCACAGGATCACAGGAATTTTCACGCCAACATATATCTGTGGATAGAACATCCCCATAGTCTCACCATTTTTTTCTCATGCAGTTCTGTCCATGACCATTTCATCCTTCCTCCAAGCGGTTCTCTGAGTCCTTCAAGTTAGTACTAGTTAGTATATGCTGTTTACTCTTGCAACTGTGGCACTTTTTCTATTTATGATATTTAGTCTCATTTTCTAATTGGTTTTCATGTCCCACTTTTTGTGCTTTTTGTGCTTACTGGGTGATGCAGCGGAATTGAATTTTACTACTAGCAAGTTGAAAAATGTGTGATTCAAGAAGAAGGATTACCTTGTACATGTTGAAGTTTTACTATATGTGATTAGACTTATTACACTTTTACTATGTCAGTCATGATGTCAGTCACATATATTTTATTTGCTCTTCATTATATCAGCATATATCTTATATGGTAATGTTCTAGACTCATGACATCATCACTATTCTATCTTCCTGATGACATCATCTGACACCATTATTGTGTCTTATTGCACCATAATCACGCCATAGCACATCATTCTTTCATCATTCGTGCTAATGGCTTACTCATATACATACTCTTTATGGTCCTTTTATGCCCTTTATGGCATTCTCTATGTATACAAGGACATATAGTCCTTTACATATAAATACTGGGTCTTATACCCTGGAATAATAGGTTCTCTCGCACCCCAAAGCATGATAACTTACAACAAGCACTCTCTTGCAAGTATACACAACAGTATAGTGAGTAGTGTTCTCTCTCACTGGGTTCTCCCACACTATACTGTTGTCTCTGCACCGTTCAAGAAGTTGCACTCTCAAAAGGTTATAAGCCCCACCTAGGCAATTAGGCTCATTGTCATGATGCCCTATCACAGCCTCGCATTGTTGGCTATACTTGCTCTTGGTATTCTATGGTTGCTTGGAGAATATATGACCACCTTTGCGACTTTTGTCCAAAGCTTTATTGGTCATGCACTATTGATTGGATTCTTTTTACTCCTCATCCAATACTCTACCATGGATGATGGAAAGCTGACACAAACCATTCGTTTTAGCCATTTGGGCAGTCCCAGTACTCCCCAGGTTCGTGTTCAAAGATCCAACCCTAGCTCTCATTGGTGCAATTGGCGTTGTCATCAAAAAACTTTGATAACAACAACTGCCCTATTCTTCGTGGAGATTACTGCATACATCCGTATTGCATGAATTGTTATTGTCCTGATCTATTTCCACCCCCCAACTCTACTCCTCTTCCTTCCACATCGGCTTCTCTCCCTTTCCAAACTACTCCAGCTCCTATTCCTCATCAGTACCAACAGTGTATTCGGGTACCTCCTCTGCAATCCATTTATCCTTCCAATACTCAAATGTTCATCGATACTCCACACTCCTATGGCCTCCTCCATCATCCGTCAGGCAGAACTCTCCCTTGTGGCCCCCCTTCCAATTTGCCTCACTCCTTTAAAGGAGATCGAATCGATGCAGCTCAGATATCCTTCAGAGAGCTTGTTGACGGACTTGAGGGATTCATCTCTGACAGTGTTCTTACCTATAGGCACAGACATTGGATTGCAAACCGACATGGAGTTTGCTGTGCTCGCCAAGATGCTGGATCCCATCCAGTATGATTCTTTCCTCATGCAGGACATAGTCTTCCCTCGCACCATACCACATCCCACTGGATTTCAACAATGGGACGACTTAACATGGCAAGGATCAGAGCCAGGCAAAGTGATAGTGAAGAAGAAAGTTCCACTTTATATGATCCAGAGCAAGGTCCCTCTTCTAGGCCTTGCCCTCCAGAATCCTTATGAATTCATTCACCTCTCTCACCGTCTCGCCCATCCTGTAACGATTCCTCTAAATTATATGGGCAAAGACACTATCATTCCGGAAACTTGACAACCTTTCCCTATCTTCACTCACACTTTTATCAATGGATTCTCTTATTGGAACGAGCCACTGGCATCAGTCTATGAAGGCCTTGGATTAGCCTTTCCCGTCCAGTCGTATCACGACACCCTGCAAATTCCGGTTCACTATCAGGGCTTTGAAGTCCTATGCTGCAACTGTTTCGTTTTCACCAAAGAGTTCAGTGAACTCGTCTTTTGCCAGAACCCAAACAAAGTCATTGACCCTCAGGTCGTAAATGATTTCATTCTTGATCCCACTTCCTATGATTCATTGGAAGGAGATCTTATTCAATGTTTTAACAACGTCATTGGTGACTACAAATACATCTATGTGCATCAGTCCACCAAACCACTTCATGGATTGGTCAACATGCCAATGCAACAGTTTTGGAACCAGATTATAGATGCCAGGTGGAGATGGGTGTGGAAAAGAAAGAACCCTTGGTATGATGATTGGAAGAACTTATGACTTCTTGTGGAAATAGATGAGCTTAGACTGGCTGTCAAATGCTCAGAAGAAAAGCTCAACCAAGCTGTCCCCGCTCTCCGCCAATGCCACCTTCCTTCTCAGTGAAGGATCAAAGAAGAAGAAATCCGAGGAGATGAAGTTATACCTCCTCCAGAAGCAAGCGGCGCTGTGGATCTATCCACATCCAGTCTGGCCCCTACCAGTGTGGTTAGGAGGTCATTACACGAATGTTGTCAAGCCTGGCTATCCTCTTTGATGCCCTACTAAGGCTCAATTCTGGACAATTTCTCATCTTCATCTTGCCATTTGTACCACCAAATATTTATATATGCCTTATATAACTCACAATAAACTGAGAATCTCAGTTCGTTTGGCAAATGGTCAATTTAGTTTGTTCAGAAATTAACACTTTTTTGAACAAACGAGCTTTGAGAAGTTTGAAGAACTTAACCCTGAGTTCTTTTGAAATCATCCAGTTGTCACATACATATGTACAAAGGCATGAGGATGAAGAAGAAACCAGAAATGAAGATGATTCTTCCCAATCATCACTTCCTATCCTTACGGAAACAGATTCAGAATCAGATGATTATAACAATGCTCCATTAGGAGCTCCCACTAGAACACTGATTCCCTTACCACCTCTTGTTTCATCAGACAATACTAATCTCCCTTTCATGCAGACTTTTGTAGCGAATATTTTCATATTCTGAAACTATGTCTTTCAACATCAACTCCGCGATCCAATCTCACGCTGCCGTTCTTACTAGCATCTCCAATTACTCTCAATGGTCTCATCAAGTTCATTCCCTGCTTACCATGGCAGGATGGTGGTCCATCATAGATGGAACTTCTACCCATGCAGCTCAAGCTGATGCTGCAACTCGAGCAACTTGGATCAGCAATGATCAACAAGCCCAGGTGATGATCACCATCTTCATTCATGCCAACCTTCAACACTATCAGAAGGAAGCATATGTTCTAGTTGGAAACGTGACTCATCCTTCTATGGCTAGAGATCTCTGGTTGGAGCTTCAGAGACTTTTTGCTCCAACAGGCACTACTGGACAATATGATGCTTTCATTGAAGGTGTCAACTTTCGTATTCACAAAAATAAAGACATTCCTGGCCAAATTAACAACTTGGTCAGCACCTTTCACAAAATGTCCATCGCCGGTCTCACATTTCCCGAGAATCTCAAAGCCATGATTTTACTCAACTCTTTTCCACATTCCTACAAAACTGTTGTCTCTACCATCATCCAAACCACCACTACCACCAATTTTACCATGGAACATATGATTCCACTTATCATCGCTGAATCCCAACTTCGTTATTCTACTTCCCATAGAAGAGCTTTGGTCAATCGTCTTGACCAACAGCCAATCACTCATAAAGTCAATTGGACTTCAACAATACAACGTGCTCTGCATTTCACAACTACATGTGAACATTGTGGAAAAGGTCACCTTTGGACTGCTGTTGGGTGAAATATGGCCGTTCTGGTCAACGCTCTAACAATCCTCATGGAGGACATTGCAGTTCCTCAAGACCATCTCAACCTCATGGTTCTGCTGGACAACACCGTCCCCAGAACAATCAAGGACAATGTCCTTCTAGAGGTAGAGGAGGTTCTCATGGGCATAAACCTTTCAAAGGAAAAGCACATGCTAATGAAGTAGATGGGATTGTGAATGTGGTGGAAATGTACGATGAAGACATGAACATGGATCCCACGTATCAGATTGGAGAGAATGAGTTTTTGAACGATGAAGGCATGCATGATCACTGGGATAAAGATCAAGTTTACTGTACATTCCTGTAGAAGAAGAACCTGTCGCTGGACCCTCTCACCCCTTTCGTTTCAGCTCCCTTCCTCACTCGCTCTAAGAAGGGAGCTAGATCCAAGAAAGGACAGACCAAAGTTGTCTCGTTCTTCCATGGCGATACTAGGAGAAATGGAGATGGTACTTGGAAGGGAGGCATGGATTCTTCTATGATCCCTAACACTGATTGTCCTGATGATGATGATTTCTATTCCAATGTACGAGATGATGAATTCTACTATGCTTCAGATTATTCATGTTGTAGAGACTCATACATCTCTGTGCTTATATTCCATCCCTTTTACCTTTTACCCGACTGCCTTACTGTTATCCATTCGCTCCGAACTCCTTTCTAGTTGCTAAGACCGGCCTCGGTTTATACCAGACCATGCTAAGCGTGTCTGGACTATTCGGTTTATATTGTTAGTATGTTACAGCTTCACTTTCTAACGGTACCATCGGCCCCCGGTCGGTCTCTCCGGTGCCAAAAGCACCTGGTTAGACATCGGTCTCGGGCCTGATACCTGACCCCTTTTACTCATTTCCTTTGAACTTGACAGCTATCTTGAGTTTGACAGTCTTGGGTATACCCAGACTATAAAGCCTTGTACTTAGGATTTGAAAGACACCTTTGGTTGGATTCACAAACTGTTCAAACCACTTGTCCCCCACACCGTTCACCGTCTACCACACCATTTATTGTCACTGTCACCATATCCTGCTCTCATCCCCTTCGTCTTGTGCACCTCGGACTTCTGGTCTCGCGCTCCGGTCGTTGCCCAGACTATCCTCTGCACTTTAACCTTCGGCTTTGGACTTCCTTCTGACTCCTCCCTTACCTTGAGTTCCTTTAGAGGCTCAATATCTTGCCTCCCCTCTTCCCTTAGATGGCCCAGGGCCAGTATGTCTTACACCCTTAGTCCTCCCAGCCATTCTATTATCTCTACAGCGTGTCTACACTGTCAACAATAAGTCGACACAAACTTCTTCCTTCTATCAAAGTCACTGGCTAATTGATTCGGGTGCTTCCGATCATACATATAACACCATACTTGGAAGATTTCTCGAACATTCTATCGGGAGAATGATTGGCAAGTACCGCTAATGGATCCATTATTCAAATGCATGGACCAGGTACTATCGTTCTGAAACAAGATACTCCTAAGGCACCTATTGTGTGCTTGACAGAAGTGTGGTACGCTACAGAGGCTGCCCATAGATTGCTATCTGTTACAGCACTGACCTCTCAAGGTTTCAGTTGCAAAATTACAGATCAAACCAAGATTTGGGACAAGCAAGGAAAGTTGGTAATCCAGGCCTCTGCTTTATTACCCTCTACTCCACTTCACTGGTTTCGGTCCAAACTGATCATTCCGGAAGGAGCTGTTTACTCCTTGCAGGAAAGAAATTCTTATCATTTGTGGCATTTACGTCTTGGTCATACTTCCAAGAATGCTTTACGCCATGCCCATAAACACTTGAAAGGTATACCTACCCTCCAAGAACCCGCATCTGATGGTTCCTGTAAAGGTTGCCAATTAGGCAAAGCTCATGAACAGGCTTTCCCTGCTTCTCTGAAGCACTCAGATCGCGTTTTGGGACTCATTCACACAGATCTTTGCAAGTTTCCGATACAGTCTCGTTCACACGCTAAGTGGATGATCACTTTTATTGATGATGCTTCAGGCTTTGCCGCCCTTCATTTTCTGCAATCTACTGTAAAGCAGATGCTGTCACAGCTCTTCAGGATCTGGTTACTTGGGCTAAAGCTCAAATGGGCTATTGCCTACGCTCTATACATTTGGACCGAGGTGGAGAATATATTAATCAATCTTTAAAGATGTTCCTATCATCTAGAGGTATTGAGCATCAAACTTCAGTACCTCACACTCCACAACAAAACAGTCGAGCTGAGCGCTTTAATAGAACCATCCTAGAGAAGTCTGAAGTGATGCGCCAGCACACTTGCTTACCATTTTCTTTTTGGCAAGATGCTGTTGAAGCTGCTTTACACATCTACAACAGACAGCCTATGCGTCGTCTCAACTGGTCCACTCCCATATCCAAATGGAATGTGATATTCCAGATGTATTGTACTTCAAAGTCTTTGGGTCCTTGGCTTACGTTCTTATCCCCAAAGAGGATAGACAGAACAAACTTTCTGCAAAAGCAGAAAAAGCCATTTTTATTGGGTATGAAAAAGAAACCAAAGGATACAAGTTTTGGTCTCCTAGGCGTCGAAGAGTTATAATCTCTTCTACTGCCACTTTTGATGAATTCAGTTTTCTTTTTGTACCAAAAAGACAGATGACAAATCACCCTCATTGTCTATTCCACTCAACAGTGATAACGTCCAGGAGTCTGACAAATCAGACAAACCTAAATCATCAGAAGACGTTCTGATCACTCATTACTATCAATTTCAACCTATGGAAGATCAACACCCAATCCACAGATCCCTCCTGAAGAAGATCCTGATGATCAACAGCCATCACAATCCTCAACTCCTAATGCACCTCCTCATTATCGATCACCTTCCATTCCTACAACATCTCATGACACGGAAGAACTTAGATGTGGAACAAGAATTCATAATCCCCATTTTCTTTCTGATAACATCTATGGCAATCGACCTCCTGTTGAAATCAAATGAGATTTAGAAGCACAAGAATCTCCTCACCCTACAAATGAAGAAGATGATCTAGGAACTATGTATAGTGCAAATTTCTGGAGAAAGATTCTTGCCTCTACTGCTCCTGTTATCAATATTCCCCAACAATATCAGGATATCTTCAAACTACCTTATACTGAGCAGAAACTATGGAGAAATACAATGAACGATGAAATAAAGTCGCTAGATGAGCACAAAGTATGGGATCTGGTTGCACTTCCATCTAGACGAATACCCATCAAAGGGAGATGGGTTTATGCTGTCAAAAGTGATGGTCGAAAGAAAGCCCGCTTTGTTGCAAAAGGATTTACACAGATATTCAGGATAGACTTCGAAGAAACCTTTTCACCAGTTGCAAGATTCAAAACTGTTCGACTCCTACTCTCAATTGCAGAGCTAGAAGATTGGGATATTGAAGCGCTAGATGTCAAAACAGCATTCTTATTCAGAGAGCTAGATGAAGAAATCTATATGGAACAACCAGAAGGTTTCATCAAAAAGGGTCAAGAGAAGAAAGTTTGTCGCTTACTCAAGGCCATTTACGGACTAAAACAAGCCACTTTACAATGGAACAAGGCCTTACATGATTTCCTACTCAAGATGGGATTCACTCGCACTTTTGCCAATCCTAGCGTTTATATTCATTTCCACAACCAGGACCTTATCATTCTTGTCATCTATGTCGATGATGCACTTTTCATGGGTTCTAATTGCTCCTACCTCAAACTCAAGAAACAAGAGTTCATGAAGAAATGGGAAAGTCATGATCTAGGAGAAGCGAAAGAATATCTAGGCATGCAGATTACTAGGGATCGTATCAAGAAGACCCTAAAACTTGATCAAATCTCATACACTGATAAAGTTATAAAGTGTTTCAAACTCAATGATGCCAAGATTGCTTGCACCCCCCTTCCTTCTGGGTATAATCCTATTCCCAACACGACTCAATCAACTCCTCATCTTTGAAGTCACTATCAATCCATTATTGAATCACTCCTCTATATTACAGTATGCTTGGAACATGTCCAGACATTGCACAAGCAGTTATCAAAATGTCACAGTTCTCTTCTAATCCATCCGAAGAACATCTGCAGAAAGCACTTTATATTGTGCGGTATCTCGTTGGTACCAAGACTCTCTGCATCAAATATGATGGAGCCAGTAAAGCTGGTTTTGTGGCATATTCTGATACTGATTGGGCAGGAGATCACGAAACTTGTAGATCTACCTCTGGATACGCCATCTTCTTAGGCAATGGCATTGTTTCATGGCTATCAAGGCAACGACGCAAGATTACACTATCTTCCACTGAAGCAGAATATGTTGGCATGACAGAAGTGGCTAAACAAATTTCATGGATTCGGAATCTCCTATCCGAATTAAAGTTCAAACTTCCCACTGTTCCACTCTACATATAGTGAGTAGTATTCTCTCTCACTGGGTTCTCCCACACTACACTGTTGTCTCTGCACCGTTCGAGAAGTTGCGCTCTTGAAAGTACATGCTTATTTCAAGTCGTCCTTTATTTGGACTAATTGAGCAGAAAAGTACACAAAAGTCTATATAAGGGATAATGTGTGAGATGTGACATGCTTGGGTTGTTGAGTCCGAGTGGAACTGGACTGGAAAAATTTTACAAGTTTTATGGGGACCAGGACAGCCAATCAGTGTCTGTTATTGCATGTAAAAATTTTACAAACAGTGTAAATTTTTCAGGCTGCCCCACTTATCTCACTTATCTCTGCCAAATGGGCACTTATCTCAATTTACGACTTTCTGTAGCACTTTACTAGTCATTTCGTGGTCATATCCCTCTGTTTACCTGGTGATTTCCTGCCCCTCCCGACCCTCGACGATTTTTTTTCGATGAGCATTGCCGTCTTTGCACGGTGCTCAGGCACTCGATGTGCTCGGGCGGGCGCGCTTAGGTAAGCGCGGCTGCGCACGAATGCAGGCGAGCGATGGGGAACCCCGAGTCACGTGACATAAAGGCACGTGCCGTTTCCTTATCGGGGGTGCACAGCGTGTAAATTTCTCGAGCTAAGTATTCAATTGTGAACGAACGGCCACTCCCGTGCCACTCCTGTAGGTCGGGCCTGGCTACACACGCCTTGAGGTCAAGGAGCACTGCGGAGACATTCAATGTTGGTAGTGTCCCGGGAGCCTATTTGTAGACCGGTTACTTGCCGATGTCAGGATATCCCTACATAGGATGCGGAACGTGTCTATCGGCCATCAGCGCCGGATCATTGAACTAGTCCATATTGGTGAATGCAATTGTTGTTTTTTCATAAGCTGCTTGACAGGTGAAATCAGAGCTGATATAGATAAGCCACAGATCATGTCCATGGCGACATAACGACCACCATGCACTTGAATCTCCACCACATCACCAAACCCATCGAGCACATCGAGACACAGTCTGGTCTGTCCGGTGCAGACGACGACGACGTCGCCCAAGGTTTTTCTTGCCTTGTCGAGAACACCCAGCCATCCCGGGGCGGCGGCGATGTAACACAGGGAATTCACGCCGCAGCCCACACCCATCACCCTTTCCTCCACAAATTTGTGCCTCAGCTCCAGACCCTCGCCAGCAAATACCATGTCGGAAACTTTGTCATCGACAGAAAAACAGGAGAAAAATTCTTCGAGAGTATGCCCATCTACGCTCGACTCGGCATGCACCTCCTCTTTTGCGGCAAGGAACAGGTCAAGGTGCTCGAGGGTAGTAAACGCGTCGAGGACCTCCTCCGTGAACAGAGCGTTCGCGAGGGGCGGATCTATGATTCCCCAGAGAGCGTCAAGAACATACCATCCTTTATCAGCACCTACAAGATCGCCCTCGACGAGCTCCTTGATCCAGATATCCAACACTACGCCACTTTCAACGAGTTCTTTTACCGCAAACTCAAGCCCGATGCACGGCCTGTCGAGAACGCAGACGACCCCGCTGGGCTCTGTTCTGCGGCGGACTGTCGACTCGTCGCCTACCCCTCCGTTGACCTTGCGCGCAAGTTTTGGATCAAGGGGGACGAATTCTCGGTTCCTGCGTTGCTGAACCTCGATCCTTCTGACCCGTCGTGTCTCCAGTTCGACGGCGGCGCTCTTGCAATCTTCCGTCTTGCGCCTTCGGACTATCATCGCTTCCACTCCCCCATCGATGCGACCGTCTTGGGAAAGGCAACGGACGTCCAGGGGCAGTACTATACCGGTCAGCGAATGTTTCTTGTTCATGTGCATGATCATTGACAACGGTCTGATTCGGGTGTGCGCAGTGAACCCCCAAGCGATCAACCAAACCAATCTAGACGTCTTCTCCCGTAACAAACGCTCTATCCTTTTCTTGCGACACACCCTGTCCGGCAAGACGATTGCCTTTATCGCCATCGGCGCCTTGCTCGTTGGAAGCATCGCCTGGACGGTCGAGGTGAGCCATCCTATCGAATCTAATCGTACTGTTTGCTCATCGGGTGCGATCGACGATCGGACACGGTAGGAAAACGCGAGCGTGCGTCGCGGAGATGAGCTCGGCTACTTTGCGTACGGTGGAAGCACTATCGTCGCCATCTTCCCACCTGGCGTCGTCACGTTTGATGAGGACCTGGTGCAACGCTCTGCACCGTCCGTTAACGGAAACCGCGCCATCGAGACCCTCATGAAGGTCGGATACTCGCTCGGTCGTTGGAATGGCGCGTGAGAAGCTGGATGTTTTTTTAGAATGGGCGAAAGTAGATAAGTGAAATTGGTGTTGGAAGTGTTGTATGCTAACGAGGCGCCCGCGCGTGCTTGGATTCCCGAGTGTCTGCTGTGTTTGTGTATACGTATTCGCATGATCTTTCTGCTACGAGCCTTGATATCCTCGCTGGTGCCTAACAGAGGGCCACTTTATGTGTAGCCCGAGCTCAGTGCCCCGTTAGACACATGTTATCTAAACATTGCCTTGTTCGATATGACATGTCCCAAAGACACACGACGAAAGAACTATACCAAGAGTACACACCCTCCGTGAACAGGGAGAACACGAAGCCAACCAGAAAACAAACTCGAAAGGGAAATATAACCCCACCTTGCCCAGAAATTACCGCGTAGCATCATGCGCAACTGTCAACATGACCACAACGTTCCATCGCTCCCGTCTCCCACCGTGCACGCAGCTTCGCCACCATTCCAACGCCCGCAAGCGACATTCGCTCACTCCCTTCCCCCCCACGACCACTACCGTCGACATCACCACCACCGTCACGACCAAATCCAACGACCCCGCGCACTCTCAACCCCTCGATCTCGCACTGCACCCTCAGATCGTTCGACACCTGAACACCCTTCACGAGCGGCGGCGCGCGCGCATGCTTACGCACCCGAGTCATTGTCTGCGGTCGGGCGTGGGTGGTGAGGACGTGTGCAAGCTTTGACCGGGGAGATTCAGGGCCGGATTGTCCGCGGGATGAGGTTGGGGACGCGAAGGACGGTCGGGGTGGGGAAGCGATGGCGGGCGCGTTGGATAAGTTGAAAAGGGGTCGACGTGACATTGGTTTTCGAGGTCGAGGGAAGCCGTTGAGCGTTCTCCGGGGTGAAGGTGACGACGATGGTGACGGGTGTGGGAGAGCGAAGACACCATCGAACACCAATGTCGGGGATGGGGATGCGGCACGGTTCGACAGCCGCCTAAAGTCGAGCGTCGGCTTAGGCAATTTTGCAAGCGTTGCTGGAGGAGCACCAGACTTTGTAAGCATCGAGGAAAACATGGTGGTGCTTGGCGAGGATGCGGGACTCGTGTTCGAGAGCGAAATGGTGGACCCGGAGGTGGGAAGCTTGACGATATAAGCACCCTTCGGAACGTTGAAAGGATATACCGCCCGAGAGGTGGGAGACACAATATCGAAGCTATCAAGGAGCCCAGGCGTCTGCTCCGGTAGGTGGGTCGGGTATACAGTTGAAGTGATGAATGCCGTCGGGGATGGGACACCATTGGTATTTGCTTGACTTGATACAAACGGTGTGCTAATCGCGGCAGGTTGAAAGGTATCGATCGACTGACGAGTCCGGTGCACGAAGTCCGCAGCCACCGAATTAACAAGTACCGGGACCCCAGTGTAGGATACACTTTTCTTCCCGGGATCAGAGCCAACGTCCAGATCAACATCGGTAGTGTCGGCCGCTGTGACCAGAAGTGGAACACGGAAGGAAGCACGTCTGATGCAACACGGAGAATCGGCCACAAATGTGTCCGTACTCGCCGAACTATCGCCCAGAGTGACAACTGACAGGGGTCTCACCGATCGAGGCATCATCCCAGAGCCACTCCCGAACACGACATCGTTCCGCAACGACACCCGAAAGGAGACACTGCTAGAGTAGCGCCAGTCGGACGAAAGAGAACCGCACGTCGGGATCCGACGAGTCATTGGCGTCACGTGCGAGGAAAGTGGAGTGGTTATCGCAGTCATTTGGCGGTTCAATGACCCGGAAGCGGTGGGAGATTCCGAAGCGACAGGTGGAGATGATTCGAGCAGGAGTTGACGTGCTTTCATCCTTTCGACCAGAATCAATGGTTTCGGTATAAACTTGCGTACCCGAGTTGGGGCAACCCGCCCGGCGAGCGGGACTTTGATTAGTGGTCGTCTGCCCTTCTCGTTTCGGTTCCAAGCGTCCCAGTCACTGTCGTTCCAAGTCATCCTTGGTTCTGAAACGCGGGGCGCGGCCAGGCCTGAAGATGAAGTCGAAACCGAAGGTTTCACGGGGCAAAGGCGTCGACGCGAGGGCGATACAACCGGGATCAGGCTGAGCCTGTCGACACACTGTTTCCTGATTGTCGCACTGGACTTGTCGGTGCCAGTGTGCGGACGTCGTTTGGTGTGGAGGCCTGTTACAACGAACATCACCGGTGAGGATATGCCAGCGCTGCGTGTCACATGGGTGTTAAGCAGTGCGACACAACAAAGCGCTTACCAGATACAGACTCTCCTGAAGCTGAGGTGAAATGGCTACTTGTTAGCCGTTAGGGAATAGAAGGAGAGACAGCGGTCCAATACACGGTTGGAAGGTGGCTGACACTTCGTGAGGCTGACCTGACCACGGTGCCGACAACCATCTAGAATGCAAATGTGAGTAGTGTTTGTGCTGTCGCATGGTAGGCGAGGCCACCTTCCGCTCAGGTTGGAGCTTGACATTGCGCGATGAATTCATAGCAAGGTTAGGTTGCAAATTTTTCGAACTTGTCAAATACTCGTAAGCCATCAACGGCTGCACCGAAATACTTTGCCTCAAAGGATTCTGACAAGTTTTTACGTAGATCTAGCAGAAAGTTAGTCCATGATTCTGGATAGATGGTGAAATGAGAAGCACCAACCCTGACGAGTCGCTGTTGTAGATACTGGTGGTGCTGGTGCTTTGAGAATGGCTAATATCGCCGCGCGCAGCGATTCTGATCGCAGTCTTGAACACGTTCTGTCTATCTTCCAATTTAGCGACGGATAATGAAGCTTCAAAGCATCGATGAGGGCTGTAGCCGGAATACGAGGTCGACACTCTGAGTAGCTTGAAATTGATGTCACGAGGACCAAGGGATATCCCAAGAAATGAATCAGCCGAACGTTGAAAAAAGAAATGCTAAGACCAACTCAGTTAAAAAGTTCGCGGGGCGACCATAGACTAGTTGCAAGTTCTGTTCAAGTTGCTTCTGTGCTTTCTGTGCTTTTCCTGGCGGTTGCGGGGTAAGAAAAGCTGCAAAAGCTGAGAAAAGGAATTGTTAATTTATTGATGACGTGGCAATGGCATTCAACCCTTGCGAAGATGATTGCGATGCTCGGGCACACCACCCCATAAAGACGGACAGGCAGCATTAACACCACTGGGGCTCGTGACGTACGATGTGCGGGAGAACTGTAACCGAACATATGAAACTGCGCACTGCGCACGGCGTCACAGAACTTGCCGTAGAGATGGTCCAGGAACACACTAAAATAAGCTGCTTTCTGCTTTGCAAATTCACGGGGTCGGTACAGACTGATCAAGGTGCGTCAAAAGCTAGCTCGCACGAGGAAGCCAGCAGGTTGTGAAGATTTGACGTTAGAACCGTACGAGCCTAGAATCCCAGACACAGAAAGAAAACTCTGTCGTGTATAGTATTTCCAAGTCACGCATTCATCGAAGGACGCGCAACGCCTGACCCCGACACCCAATGAGGAAATTTCAGCGGCATCGATGTTTGGGTGTAAATTTAGCTGATACCTTTCCTCCGACTTACAAGTTTTACAACCTATAATTAGCAGCGATCAACGCGCTGGAGGTTATTACTAATATATACCAGACCCGCTCCTACTTCCCTCCGCAATCAAATCAGAGGGAATGGCTGCGGATCGAACAATAGTCATTCCCCGACAACTGTTCGGAGAATGCCTCCTCGCACTATTGGTACATGTAGATTTCTCCCACATCGGCACTCAAGATCAGTATCGCTGGATCGATAGTAGGATCAGATAACAACCGCAAAAACACTGCGTCGGGCCTCTGAATCTTCTCACACCATTAGTGAGGTTTTGGGTTTCGCTATCCCGGCCATGCCCAGCAATAGGAGTTGTACAGAAATCCGTCAACTTCAACTGGGATCCAAGTACTGTTCACGTACGCCCAACGGTACAAAAAGCTTGAACTCCCTAATCGGGTAGAGATCGGCGCGCGTGGTGGCGCTTTGGTTGCAAATTCCTCTTGAACAGTCGCCACCTTTCCCGTGCGGCAACAGATGCCGATGACTCCTGAAGTACTGCGGAAAGGTGTGGATCACGACAGATAGCTTAGGCATCTACAAGGTGACCGTATCATTTACGGATTTTTATGCCACGTTGCAGATTCGAGAGTGCTGACGAAGGAATTCATTCGATCCGGACCTTGTCGTTTCGATATCTCACGAGGCGCAGTCCACGGTTGAATATACGGGTCGATGGTGTTATACAAGGTGCAGTCCTTCCTCTTCGCTCAAAATATCACCCAAATGTTCGGAAGCGAGCCAAGCTATCGTATGTGGAACGCAACCTCGTCCTTTGTGAGGAAAGGGGATGCAAGGATACCAATCCACTTGTCAAGCCCGGGAGACGTGTATCTTCAAGAATAGGTCATAATGCCACCTCACCCATACCCCGAGGGCCGAAGCCCATTCCAAAATTATATCATGAACGAGGTGGCCTCGGATTAGTTACATCGTCATGCGAAGAAGATCAACGGGGGAAATGCGAATGAAAACGCGGTTTGTAACACATGCCGATGCTCCTTATTTGATTCGCGCGATACCAAAGGTCATAGTCAGCTGGTCTAGACTAAGTGCTTCATTTTCCTGCTGCAGTTTTTATTGGCATGTTTGACGTCCGAGATATTTTTGACACATGCATTCCGACTCGTCTAACATCTTGGGACGTATAAAGGGCCGAATTCAGCGAGCAAAACATCAGGGTCTTCAGCCGAAAAGTTCCTCTGTTCTCTGATTCGCCATTCGCACTCACCTCCCTGACTTTGTTCATCATGCGTTTTGCCAAGTCGCTCGTCGCATTCATCTTCCTCAGTGTCGTCACAGCAGCGGCCATCCCAGACGTCGCTGTCCGCGATGTTGCGGTAGGCGATGGAAAGGATCATCACAAGGATCACCCCGCCGCTCGCTCAGCTCCTGAGGATGATCTCCACCGTCACCACGCCCGCGACACTGCGGCGGGGGACAAGGATCACCACAAGGATCACCCCGCTGCTCGCTCAGCTGAAACTGATCCTCATCGTCACCACGCCCGCGACACTGCGGCGGAGGACAAGGCTCACCACAAGGATCATCCTGCCGCTCGCTCAGCTGAAACCGATCCCCATCGTCACCACGCCCGTGACACTGCGGCGGAGGACAAGGCTCACCACAAGGATCACCCTGCCGCTCGCTCAGCTGAAACCGACCCCCATCGTCACCACGCCCGCGACACTGCGGCGGAGGACAAGGCTCACCACAAGGATCATCCCGCCGCTCGCTCAGCTGAAACCGAACCCCATCGTCACCACGCCCGTGACAATGACAAGGATCACCACAAGGACCACTAGAGTGGTGTAACCAACGCCTGAAACTCTCTAGACAATGTACCAGTAAGCGTTCTCTTACACGACATAGTAGTTGCTCACAACTAATCTCCTCCTCTGGTGTCAGTTCACCGCGTTCTCCAGGCTCTCCACCATCTTCAAGTTGAGATTCATATGCGCTGGGATGTTGGGTTGCTGGGTTGCTGGGCGGCGAGTGTGATATTCTTTGTAACAATTCACTGGTCAGATATTCTGTACTTCGACGTACAATGCATTCGTATGTTTCCCTTCAGTCAAGACTGTACCAGCACACTAGTGCTCATCGTCTTCAAGATTGATTGATCACTGTGCATACCACTTCAGTGCTCGCATTATTTCCGCTGACCAAGTATCGTGCGGATGACGACCTCGTCACAGTGTACCATGGAGAAATTATTAGTTTGCGTTGAAAATTCCGATGAGACGGTGAGACTGAATAAGCATAATTGGGAAGAAGAAATACTTTGACCGTCCGGGGTGGAGATGAAGCCCGATACCAATGAAATTTAAGAGAACCGTGCCTCGCCGTCTGTGATCGATGACTCGTACGGCGATAACATCATGCTGTAATTTCGACTGCGAAACAGTTAATCTTAATCTCCTCGTCCAGGTGAGTGTGCCTGTTCAGGGGAACTTATTTGACGAACCTCCGCACAACATCCATTTTCAGGGGATAGCCGGGATAGCGAAACCCAGGGACTTAATAATGATGCGAGCAGATTCAAAGGCCAGACGGAGCGTTTTTGCGTATGTTATCTGATCCTACCGTCTATCCAGCGATTCTGATCTTGAGTGGCAATGTGGGAGATATCTACATGCACCAATAGTGCAACGAGGCGTTCTCCGCACGGTTGTCGGGGATTGTCGGATCAGCAGCCATACCCTCTGATCGGAATGCGGAGTGAAGTAGGAGCGGGTGTGGTATTAATAACCACCCAGTGTGTTGATCGCTGCTAAATATAAGACGGAGGAGGCTAAATTTACACTCAACATCAACTCGGAGATGCTGAAATTTCCTAATTGGGTATCCAGGTCAGGCGTTGCGCCTCCGTTGAAAACTTCAGTGAAATATTACACGACAGCGTTCTCTTGCTGACAGGAACTTGATGCATATATGTCTGGGACAGAGGGCTCGGAGGGTTCTAACGTCAATCTTGACAACCTACCGGCTCCCCCTTGCGAGATAAGTTTCGTCGCACATTAATTTGACTGGCCCCCTGGATTTGTAAAGCAAAAAGTAGTTTATTTTTGGTTCCAACTCGTTCCTCCAGGGCAAGTTTCGTGATCACGGTGCGCAGTGCGCAGTTTCATACGTGGTGCGCTTCTTCCGCCGATCCCACGTTACACATCGCTCCCAGAATGCGAGGCAGTGGTCTTTATACTGCTTGTGCGCCTTTATGGATGGTGTACTCGACAGGACTGTTCGTGCATTGGCCATTCTGAGAGCATTGCCAGATCCTGTCCAAAGGTCGAGAACCAGGATGGTACTGCCGGTGAGCAGAACAGTATAGATGAGTTAATCGTCGCGGGACCAGTTTATTTTTGTGCCGAAGCGTGCTCCGATGTCGACTTGGGGCTTGACCAACAACTCATGATCACCGTTCGACTGTCAAGGATGCGAATCGGCGCTAGAAAGGACTGCGCGGTGGCAATTTGATCCCCAGTCGGCGAAAACTTCACAGCATGGCCCGGACATTCGTGCTTCAATGGGTCAATGCATGTTTCACCCGTCTTAATGTGACGATGTCCGACCGATCTTCCGATCTTGTCGTGAATGTCGTCGAGAGAGCATGTCGACCGCCACCACGCCGGCAACAGCCCCAGCGACCTCCAGCTAAAAGTTTGTGTGACGCCGGCTCATGTTAGTCTGGTGACCAGACCTGTCTATAAGGTTGCCGCATTGAGAGGCAAACCGTCGATAGAAAGAAAAAAAGAGGTTGTAGGGTGGCAATGAGATTGGATTTTCGCCAAACAAGTTGAAACAAAGAGTCCTAGTGATAGTCTACGCCAAGTATACGCCGCGTATGTATTACCATGGCCGGCCCTTCCAAACCCAGATCAAAGAAAGAAAAAATATTCCACCCAGACTCTAGAAAAGCCGCCCAACTCTCTCGCACCCATCTCAGAAAGTCGAAACTCGCAGAAGCGACCATCAAGCGGTCCAAAAAACACGCCCTACAAGGTCAGTCCGAGTCGTTGTCCCCATCGATGGATTCGGGCTGATGCTTATATACTAGCGGACGTGAATGGCTTCTTCTACCATGCGTTACCCCCAGTGGGCGTACTCACCCTCGAAGATTTGCATGCCGTCGTCCGGGACGTGTGGCTCACCCGCCATGACGAAGAACTGGAACAGGAGCGCGCGGCTCGACGCAAGGGCAGGTCAAAGAGTACCAAGGAGGCAAAGCTAGAGGAGATCAAACTGAGAGAGACGGAGGAATACAGGTCTGGGATCGGTGAGTTCCAGGCTTCACCAACGCGTGCGATCCTGGCTGACGTTTCCCCCAGAGATCCCAGATCTCACAAATGAACCTACGGTCCAGCTATTTCGCAAATGGGACCAGAAAGAAGTCGCCTACGTCCAGCTACTTCGATTCATCCGGATATCTAGCTCTGATCCCGCAATGGCCGTCGTATCTAAACCTGGCAAACACTACTCGCTGCGGGTAGATCACGCGCCATCACAACATCAGGATCAGGAAATGAGCGTCGATGAAAACAATAGTATACTCTCTGAGTCACTGTCGCGCTTTGCTAGCACGATTGCCACCATGGACGGACCTTTGTAAGTGCTCATCTTTCGTCGCCCAAAAGTGAATCAGATAAGACACCTTTTCAGATCCTAGACACAAGAGAAAGATATGTTCTAATCGAGATATACCATCATCTCTGTGAACTTGGTATCGCTGGATAGACGGT
Source organism: Xerocomellus chrysenteron (assembly GCA_038093415.1). Classification (NCBI taxonomy): domain Eukaryota; kingdom Fungi; phylum Basidiomycota; class Agaricomycetes; order Boletales; family Boletaceae; genus Xerocomellus; species Xerocomellus chrysenteron. Next base: position 1,313 of record JBBPSD010000470.1, on the reverse strand, counting down.
AGGATCAGATAACATACGAAAAAACGCTCCATCGAGCCACTGAATCTGCTCGCATCATTACTGAGGTTTGGGGTTTCGCTATCCCGGCTATTCCCTGCGATGGGTGTTGTGCGGAGGTTCGTCAAATAAGCTCCCCTGAACAGCCACACCCACTAGAACGAGGGAATTAAGATCAACTGTTTCTCAGTCGAAGTTGCAGTATGATATCCCGCCGCATGAGTCATTGATCACAGACGGCGAGGCACGGTTCTCTAAAATCTCGTTAGTAAGGGCTTCATCTCTACCTCGCGGTCTAAGTATTGAATATTTGCATTTCTTCTCAATTATGCCCATTCGGTCTCATCGTCCCATCGGAATTGTCAACACAAACCAATAATTTCTCCATGATACACAGTGATCAATCTTAAAGATGATGGGAGCAAGTGTGCTGGTACAGTCTTGACTGAAGGGAAACACACGAATCCATTGTCCGTCGAAGCACAGAATATCTGACCAGTGAATTGTTACAAAGAATATCACACTCGCCGCCCACCAACCCACCAACCCAACATCCTAGCGCATATGAATCTCAACACGAAGCTCATGAAATCTAGAGAGCCTGGCGAGCGCGGTGAACTAACACTAGAGGAAGAGATTAGTTGTGAGCCACTATGATTTGTAAGTGGCCGCTTACTTCTACATTGTCTAGCGAGTTTCAAGCGTTGGTTGCACCACTCTAGTGGTCCTTGCGGTGATCCTTGTCATCATCGCGGGCGTGGTGACGATGGGGATCGGTTTCAGCTGAGCGAGCGGCGGGATGATCCTTGTGGTGGGCCTTGTTCTCCGCCGCAGTGTCACGGGCGTGGTGACGATGGGGATCATTCTCAGGAGCTGAGCGAGCGGCAGGGTGGTCCTTGTGGTGATCCTTGTCCTCCGCCGAAGTGTCGCGGGCATGGTGACGATGGGGATCATTCTCAGGAGCTGAGCGAGCGGTGGGGTGATCCTTGTGGTGACTCTTTTCCTCTGCTGCAGTGTCGCGGGCGTGGTGACGATGGGGATCATCCGAGCGAGCGGTGGGGTGATCCTTCTGGTGACCCTTGTCCTCCGCCGCGGTGTCGCGGGCGTGGTGACGATGGGGATCAGTTTCAGCCGAGCGAGCGGTGGGGTGATCCTTGTGGTGACTCTTATCCTCCGCCGCGGTGTCGCGGGCGTGGTGACGATGGGGATCAGTTTCAGCTGAGCGAGCGGCGGGGTGATCCTTGTGGTGATCCTTGTCCCCCGCCGCAGTGTCGCGGGCGTGGTGACGATGGGGATCATCTGAGCGAGCGGTGGGG
>JBBPSD010000469.1:0-24000 GCA_038093415.1 Xerocomellus chrysenteron | reverse complement strand
CGTCTCTCCGTCCCCGCCCCGCCCCGCACTCACCCGCCCACAGAGCACCACATCGCAAAGATATCCTCCGCAGCCCATGCCTTTGCCGTCTCCTCGGGCATGGCCGCCCTCGACACCATCCTCCGCATCCTCAAGCCCGCCGATGCCGTCATCGCGGGCGACGACCTCTACGGCGGCACGAACCGCCTCCTCTCATACCTCCAGACCCACCAGGGCATCACCGTATACCACGTCGACACGACCGACCCGTCCACCCTCGCCCCCCACCTCCATCCAGAGAACAACATCGCCATGGTCCTCCTCGAGTCTCCGACGAACCCCCTCCTCAAGATCGTCGATCTCGCCAGCATCGCCAAGGACGTCAAGGAGCGCTGTCCCGACGCCATCGTCGTCGTGGACAACACCATGATGAGCCCCGCACTCCAGCGGCCCCTCGAGCATGGCGCAGACATCGTCTACGACAGTGCCACGAAATACTTGTCCGGCCATCACGACCTCATGGCCGGCGTCATCACTTGCAACAGGGACGACGTCGCAAAGGTAATACCACTTCCCATGGCACCCTTCCTGCTCACGCCAACCTTTTCAGAAAATCGCCTTTACCATCAATGCAACTGGAAACGGCCTTACTCCCTTTGACTGCTTCCTTCTCCTTCGAGGAACAAAAACGCTCTCACTCCGCCTCACACAGCAGTCACAGACCGCAACCCTCGTCGCAAACTACCTCCATTCACTCGGTTTCCCAACTTTCTATCCCGGCCTCCCCAACCATCCCAACCGCGATGTCCACGAACGCATCGCCATTGGCTATGGTGCAGTCTTGAGTTTTACCACAGGCGACAAGGACGTCAGCGAACGCATCGTCGCCGGCACACGCTTGTGGGCCGTCAGTGTTAGCTTCGGCTGCGTCAATTCGCTGATCAGTATGCCCTGTGTCATGTCGTACGTTTTGTCTCCTGTCTTTTTTCTGCGTTACATAAGCAAATCTCACTAGACACGCTTCCATTCCTGCGGCAACTCGCGCAGCCCGTGGTCTCCCAGAAGATCTCATCCGCCTCTGCGTCGGAATTGAGGATTCCACGGATCTCCTCGACGACCTCGAGCGTGCGCTCATCGATGCCGGTGCTGTACGTCGAACCCCACAGGGCGTCGAACGCGTACGCACGACCATCCACGAAGCTGTCGCAAAGTTGGCATTGGAGAATCAGATTCCCCAAAGCGAGCTGCAGCCACACGAGAAACAATGGGTCGTCTCCTCACCCGGCAAGGTTATCTTGTTCGGTGAACATGCCGTCGTATACGGTGTACCTGCCCTGGCTGCTTCTGTATCTCTCCGGTGCTACGCTATCGCTACACCACACCTCGGGACTTCAAGTCGTAGAGTCGGTGTGCATTTTATAGACATTGATGCGGGCGACAAGGAGGGAGGCTCCAGGTGCGAGTGGGACATAGACAACCTACCTTGGCACGCTGTCCTTGGTAAGTCGTGATATGTTCATCCTGTCCCGGACTCATTCCATCTTGTCGTCAGCTGCTTCTCAAGCCAGCGAAATCCCTCTCGATCTCGAGCTTCTTGAGCAACTCTCCAGAGTTGCGCTTCCAGAGGCATTCGGGTCCCACGCACGTCAGGCCAGTCTTGCATTCTTGTATCTCTACATGGTGCTTGCCAAGGACTTTGAAAGCACAACTAGGTGCGTTTTCTCTCGTTATAGAATGCATGCATTGATGTATCCTGCCTACAGACCGTCGTTCACTTTGACCATTCGTGCTACTTTACCAGTAGGGGCTGGACTTGGATCTTCGGCAGCGTTTTCAGTGTGTTCAGCGACTGCGCTCATGCTAATTACTGGTCGCATTTCTCCTCCTTCTCTAAGCCTTCCCAAGTCTCTCGCGGACGCGGTCAATGTCTACGCCTTCCTCTCCGAAAAAATTCTACATGGCAACCCTAGTGGTGTCGACAACTCAGTTGCTGTGTACGGTGGGGGACTTTTGTATACGAAATCCATTCCGAGTGAAGGCAAGGAAGGAGGCATGGTTCCTATCGCGGGGTACGTTATCTCTCTACCGTGCATCATTACTACTTGGTCGGCGGGCGATGGTTCTCACCAACTACGACCTAGGTTCACCTCACACCGCTTCCTACTTACGGACACTCGTGTCCCTCGAAACACGAAAGAACTCGTAGGGAGCGTCGGCAAGCAGAAAATTGCAGAACCCGCGAGGGTCGGAAAGGTCTTGGATGATATCCACCAGGTGGTCGAGAAAGCTAGTAATGTACTCTCGGGAAATGTGGACAAGGAGAGCCTGGCGGTGCGTCGTCCGTTGTAGTGTCCACGCTGGCACCCTCGTTCCTGATGCCGACGCCTCGCAGACCCTGATCGACGAAAACCACAGACTCCTGGATCAACTCCATGTCTCGCATCCGTCCTTGGAGGCGGTGCGACGTATTACTGGTGTTGATGCATACAACCTCGCTACAAAGCTGACAGGTGCGGGAGGTGGAGGATGCGCTGTGACGCTTATACCAGAGGGTCGGTGTTCTTCTTCATGTTTCGTTTCTGCCCTGCATCGTTGCAAGCGGCAATCCTTGTCCGTTTTCATGCACAAACTGATTCATGCACAGACTTTTCCTCGTCCAAGCTGACCTCTCTCATCTCCGCCCTCGAATCCGAAAAGTTTACGTCGGAGACGTTTAGAACATACCTCGCGGAAGTAGGGGGACATGGGCTTGGGATACTCTTCCGACCCGCGAATGCGTCTGACTTGCCCACGCCCCCCACCCAGGAGGACTCGGACACGCTAGAAACGACGTTTGCGAACACGTCCAAAGCAGAGCTCAGAGGATGGATAGAAGCCTTGGGCGAGTGGGCTTATGTGTAAATCACGATCAACGCTGGCCGTTCATCCGGCCGTGTATTCTCGAAAAAAGGAACAAGGACATGTCATCATGCGGATCTGTACTTCATCTCGTCGCTATCTGTGTAAACTTGCGAACAAGCAACCTGTTGTTTTCGACCCAAAATCGTGTCTGTCTGTGGGCGGTGGTTCTTGTTTTTATCTCCTTGGAGAGAAACGTTTGATTGCTGTCGTGCCGCGTTTCATGCATCCAGAAATTCCAGTTTATATCAACTAGCTAATACATTCCAAAGGAATCGGATGGAAAAGATGCTGGGCGCCAGAATTAAGGAGTTCGGGTGTACAAAAAAACAATCAGCAAAGTGGCAGGACAGAGCAAGATGGACATTGAGGATTAGGTGTTCATGGAAAGGATCGATACAGTAGGGGAAAATGAAAAACGAGTCCGTCCTTGAAAAATTCTACAAGGTGGTTGAATCCGTTAATGTCCGATCGTGCAAGAGTGTATTATAGACATGTGAAATGCGGTGGGTGAGCCGAGTTCAAGTAAGGCCCAGTTTGTGGAACATGTCGTCCAATGTTCTGAATGCGACAGGTTTGACCAGGCTGGCAGATCGTGTCAGCAACCGTCAAGAGAAGTTGTGTTGATGGGTGGAAAACGCACTATCCGTCCATTCCAGCCTCGAATGCTTTCCGCTTATCTTCAAGTGATGACATGCCTGTCAGCGCCAGGATCACGCTTGACTGATGACTTGAACGCGCCCGCTCGATTTGGCGAATCTCGACAGTAGCACCGACGCCTACAAGAAATGGGTCGGTCCGATGAAATAACACTCCGCAAAAATGCTTACCATCGAGGATTGGCATGGATAAATCCAACAGCACCACGCTAAGCCATTATAAGACAGAACACACGACGACGAGAATCACCACTTACTCAAATGGGCCTTCGGCCCGGAAGACCTCAACTCCCTGACGACCGTCTACAGCTTCACGATATTCCAAGCCCTTCAGAAAATGTAAGAAAACATCTCCGACGTTTGCGACTTTACGCACCTTTTTGGTGAGCCACTTGGCACTAGCTCACAAATAAGTCAGCGAAAACGCGAACGAACAAGGATGAGATCACCCACAGCAAGTTACGAAGGATATTATTGTCCTCTACAACCAATGCCTTTCGACGTGGTTTGGGCGAGCCGACTGATCCGACAGACGCTTTGAGCAAAGTCCCATTGACACCGACCGCGAGTGCTGAGTTGCTGGTGCTCTGCATCGTCACTGTTTGTTCACCATCCGGAGGGAACACAATGTCTTTCTCCGAGTCTGGAGATATAGACACCGCAACGCCGGAAATACTTGTGGATAGGAACGTGTGCTGATCTGGCCAGCTATCGATGCTTCCACGTCTGTGTTTATCCATGGCAGACTCTGAGTAGTCGTCCGCGAAAATGGTTGATTGAAGAGAGACGCTCTCTTCAGAACTCATTCCCGAGTGGGTGAAACTCGGCATGCGATGTTGTCGTCGCTGTCTTGCGCGGAGGAGTTGCTTTAGGGCTGTACGAAGTCTGAAGGGTCCACCGGGCTTGTGTACGACGCGACAAAAGCCACCGTTGTTCTCATACGCGTTGCAAATCCCCATTACACGAGGGCTTCCCCGACTTGAGGAAAGAATAATGAACGAGCGGCGGTTGTCCATCTTCTCGAGAGCAGTAACGATGGGTGATGGGTCCTCGTTGAGAATGACGATATCACCGAGCTCGGCACCTTCTCGTTGAGGTGTGAAACCCCACCAGGTAATGAGATATTTGCGGAGAACCTCGCTAAGAAGCTCAACGCCACGAACTCGTTTCTTGAAGCCAAGGAAGGAGATCACTGGTGGTCGCATTTGGTCGTCAAAGAAAAACGGGTCTTGAATATTACTCGAGTCCTCTTCAAGTATCTCGGCTTCAAAGACCACTTTGATATCTGTGCCCACGTTCTCCTCGCTGACGACCTCTACTTTGCCGGCGACGCTCGGGGATCGGACGATGCTGCTCACGATTGCAAGTCCCAATCCGGTCCCGGCTTGCAAAGGATTCTCTTGCGAGAATGGACGAAATAGGTGGTTCTGATAACAGTGTATGAATGACAAACTTCTATCCCCGGGATGAATGGACCAACCTTGAGGAAATTTGGACTAATACCCTTCCCAGTATCGCTCACACAAAGCTCTATCTTAACCGTGTTATTCACGATATCCTCGGGTGCAAAGAGTTGTTTCAGCGACACATGAATGTAACCATTCTGTGTGCGACCAGTGAGCGAAGGTGCGAAGAGACAATGATTCACCAACTGATGTGAACTTGAGGCTGTTCCCAAACAAATTCATCAACACTCGGCGTATACCGCCCTTGTCACACTTCAGTATCCATCCCTACGTGATCCTGGTCTCAGTAAAATGTGCGGAAGGTCCATTTCAATGAACCTACTCCTTCGCGATGATCGATATCAACGACGATCTCGACGTTCTGCGAAGACTCTGGAGCGGTCATAACGCTCGAGGCTCGCTGATTCAAATTAGGCGCATATACACTGCCTATCTCGGAACTCTTAGACGAGTTGCGTGCGCAAAAGCCTATCCATGACCCGTCAATCGCTTCCTCAACAAGTTGCTCCAGGTCCACTCTGAATATTGTTACATGAGCCTAAACTCGGCGAAATTGCAGACGACATACCTTGTCCGGGTGATGACATTGTCAACACCACCCGACTTCATGTTCCCGCTGAGCTTCGTGAAGTCTAGTACGTGATTCACAGTTTCCACAAGCGATGTACCGCATGCCTGGACAGTGTGCAAGAATGACATTTGACTGTGGTTCAACGGGGTGTCAGCCAACAATTCCGCGGCTGCCAATATCTACGTTGACACCTCAATCGAGTGTTGTACAAAATGGAAAATTGTAGCTTACTCCATGGAGTGGTGTTCGCAGTTCGTGGGATATACTGGATTGCCCCTAAGATTTTTCCGCGCAGAGTGAACTGGTGCGACTTACTTCGATATAAATAGGCTTTTGGCCTGATCTGCAAGCATCATGCGTCGCTTCAGCACGGCGGAGAGGATGATTACACCTGATATGACATTAGACATATTCATGCACGCATATGGAAAAGTACCAATGGCACGCAGATAGGACAGTTCGTGGCCTTCCAGCTACATGGAAGGTGTAAAAAAAATGACATGCGCAAGCATTTATTACTCACAAAACGCCGTGATGGATCAGAGGCGTTGTAGGCGCAGATTAGTGCGAAAGGTCGCTTGTCAATGTTAAAGACAGGGACCGCTTTATCGCGGCGAGTTGGTAGCTGACCATTTAAAGAAGTATAGTCACTCACTTAGAGCATACTGTATATGAGTTGGTATAAACGGGCGGAAGCAAACCGGTAAGATCCCTTCTGATATCTTGCCATCTGGGAATTGCTCAAAAAACGCGTTAAGCTTGCTTTGTTCGTCGGTAGTAAGCGTCCGTGAAGTCGCGGGTGTCTCGTTACCGTGGTGCATTACTACTGACACAGTCGCTTCGGCACCGAGTGTTTCGAGTACCTCGCAGTGCGAGACATCCATGACCAGGACTTCCTCGACATCCAACGTACGCTTCACAAGCTTGGCTGCACGGTCATATACTTTGTCCATGGACGCCGAGGCGTACATATCGGAGTTCTGCGACTCTTGTTGGTCGATCTCAAGACACTCTCTACTAAACTCTTCCATCTAGGAACACGTTACAAATATGCCCCGATGTCAAAAAAGAAGTCTCACAGATGTTTGGATCTTGTCTCGTATGCGAAGTTGGATCTGCGTAAAAGGTGGTTGGTAAAATTAGGTATTTTTAGGAACAACTGAACCTTGTCTCTCCATAATTCCATCTCACGCATCACAATGGCCTTGAGAATGGTGAGTATCGCTCAAGGTGCCAAACGTTTTACCTACCGCGAATTCCTTGAGAGTATGTCGCTGACGAGGTGAGAAATCTTGCCTCGGTGAATCGTCGATCAAGGCCAGGCTACCACTACATCAGCTACCCCTGTGAAAGGACATCGGCATGCATTACCTGCCAATATTATATCCTTCCTGGGTCCGCAGTGGTGCACCCGCGTAAAATCGAGTGTGGGGATTCCCGGTCACAAATGGCTAGGCGGGTCTCAATGATTGGAGACACACAAGCGCTAGAAACATTCTCACGCACATTCTTCGCGAAGCGCCAATCTGCTAGCGTGTCCAAGATGACAGTTGGCTCATCACAACTGAAGAATATCAACAAGACATAGAACGATAACACACAAAAACCTACCGTTGTAGGATGCTGTGTGCACAAAATGAAGTCAGGCGAGGACAGCGCGTGAACGATGTGCCGCCTGTTACATCAATGCGCAACTGGCAAGGCAAGCAGCGGACGCGAAAACGTACATTGAGACTTGAACCATCTATGGCCCAAAAGTTAGTAATATATCGCATCGGATTGCAGCGTAGGTGGCATACTGCTCTGTACCGTCGACAAGGGAAATAAATACGCTTTTGGTATTGAATACAAGCTTGACCAAGTGAGCAATCCGATCAAAATTGATATCAGGTGCAGTATTCCAGATGTTGAATCTGATCGTCACTCGTTTTTATGCTGCTGCGGGAAGAGCGTGTAGTAAGACTTACTTATAGAGGGCGCGTCTTCGCTCGAGCTCATCCGGAGGATTAGGAGGAACAAGATATCCCAGCTCCGAGAATATCTGCTCCTCCTTCGCGGCACGTCCTATTCTGTAGCTGTTTAGCGTCTCGGAAACTGATCGCCCGCCAGGGAGCTTTCTCTCTGAAGCAATCGAGATCGGTAAAGGAGATGACGTTTGACGAGTAAGACATATTCTACGCGGCAAGGCCGGAGTGGTTGCCACATTCATATCGAGAGCTTCGTTGTCTCGCTGGATATTCACATACTCTTGCCAAATGCTAGGTACGTCGGTGGTGCGAGGGTCAGTGTCCACGGTGTTCGCACGGGAGCTGGATGCAGTGAAGTAGTCCTCTTCGGGGTGTTCTTCGGGCGATTGTTGTGGGAGGGGTGCAGAAGCGGGCGGAATCGAAGTGTTCCCAGCCGGATCTACGGGAAGAGCGTCGCCATCAAGTGTAGAGCGTGTCGGTGACGCAGGATTCGAGCCCTGGATCGTCGAGAGTCTGTCAACGTCGTCCCCCACGTCCTGGGTCCCCTCCCAGAAACTACCCAAGCGTGTTTTGCGGCTGTTTCCGGGGGTCAAAGGATTGAGCGGAGGGCTGCACTCGGGTGCATGGACTCCGGGGATGGCAGCATGTACACCGCGCATGGGGTCGGTGAGTTCATGCTCAGGAGATGGTAGTGCAAGCGGAGATATGTTCACTCTGGCGGCAGCCCAACGCATGGTCGCCGCTGCGGTGGTCACGTCTGGAGCCATGTTCAAGCTCTGGGTACCATCGAGAGAAAGCTGCAGTGTATGTCCAGTCGTTTGTCTGAGATCGGTGAACGATTTACGGAAGCGGCGGCCGATCAACGAAGCTGGCGGTGGGGGGAGTTTCGAAAAGTGTTTCTCGGGGGAGACGGTGAGTTGATTCCTGGGATCCTTGTCGTTGGCTGTGTCAGAGTTTGGTGGCAAGAAGACGGGGTGCCCAGGAAGCAGGGATTCCAATGAGGGTGGGCCAGACTGGCTCGATTTGTATGGAGATGTGGAGGCGGGAAACTCCGAGGATGCGGACTGCATGCTGGGCCAAGTGGAGTCGAATACAGAACGAGGCAGATGCGGTGTCCGGTGAGGGTTCCACTGGCCTGCCGCATAGGCGGTCATGAACGAGACCCAATCATAGTCGGAGGGCGTCGTTTGTGATCGGGAATCGGTACCGTGCGCCGGGCCATCTTTGGGAGGTTTGTGGAGTTAGGGTATAGGGAGAAGGGATTGTCAATCAAGGTCCGCGAATCGGATGGAGCCGACATACATACCGCTCATGGTGTCGCAGCGAGGGGCATAGTCGGAGAGATCTCCATCCGTGCGTGGTGGAGGAGTGGGCTGCGAGAGTGTGGGCTGGGAATTGGTGGGGGAGAGAGGATAACGTACCAGGGGATCGTGGTTTAACGGAACGGGTGGGGTCGGTAGGACAAAGGAGGAGGGCCCCTCTAGAATGGAGGCGGTTGCGGGTCTGCGAACGCGCTCGGAGGGGTTCTGGAAGAGCTGGAAGGGCATCTGGAATGCGGGGTCTTGGAGGAGAGGGAAGGGGGTTGCGAGGGCGGCGAGCTTGGAGGCGCGGGGGTCATTATCTGGGATTGGCATGATCACGTGGTTCGTACGGTGGGCATGGCTATCGAGAGTTAGAGCGGGGGCTGGAGAGAGAGCAAGAGACATACCAGATCGAAAGGTGCGAGCGAGAAACGGAGAGATGACCAACTAATTAACGGCAACAAATATCATTCCCCACAACCACTACGTCACATGACGACATCGCCTACACCTCCACAACAACAAGCATGCTCCACATATACAACGGCAATGTCAAATTATCGTTCTGCTCCGACAGTGCTTCCAACACCGACGACAACACCGTAACTATCCCATATCGTGTCATCTAGATCCATTCCGTCAGCATCAACCCGACACCCTCACTCAACCGACATGCGTACCGAGAACCGCTCTGTAAGTCCAAGCACACGCAGAACCCATGCGCACGCTATAACAGACACCGCAAACGCAATGCTCCCCTCGACCGTCTTTGACGAACTCGCCGACCATCGGTGCCTTCCAACCCGCTTCCCCACGATCGACGCCAGTGCGTCCCCCACGCCCAGCGCAAGAATGCCCGTATACATCAGAATCCGCGACGGCCTAGATCGTCCTCACTCAGCATCCGACCCCCGAGTGACCACCCCACTCACCCTTCAAGCCACACTGAGCCAGCACATCCGGTCAACAGGAAAAAGTGGCTCAAAATCGCCGTACCACGGTCCTTGTGGTCCAGGAATTCGTTTACGAATAGATGCACAACCGCACCGAACGGATAAATGGCAAAGTATCGCACATATTCCGCAAAGATGAACAGGGCAAATGCAGCGCTGAATGACAAGTGGGTAAACGCCGGCTGTTTCTCGCGATGCCACTCGTTAGTAACATGCATGACACAAGTAGGCACGACTGACGTCAACTGCCACACCAGGCAAAAACATAACCACCGCTAACCCATGGAAAAACTTCCGACGAGCATTTACACTCAGCGTCGGAACGTGTTTGTCAGCAGCGTCCAGTAAGTCTGTCGCCACCTGTGTCCCGGTAGGCAAATTCGGAAGGTTGGGCAAGTTCGCAAACGTAAGCCCTAACCCTGCCGTCGGTGACGTGGCAGATATTGCTGGCTCCGCGCACTTCTGAGCTTGTGTCGTCGGGCTTGAAAGGCTTCCAATGTCTCCCAAGCTGTTCGTAGGGTTCCGTGGCTTGTACCTCCGGGTCCTCGACAGCTGTCGATTCCACCCTGCAACGCTTATACTACCCAACAGTGCCCAGTAGCCCAGCAACAGCGGCCGGGTCCACTTTCTCTGCCCTTGGAGTATCCAAAAGATCACCCACAACCACGGGTCACGTTTGCCCAGGCACAACCACGTCCATGAGCCAACGAGACCGCCTACGATCATAATTGTCCCAACATAAAACCCAGCAGCGAGCGCTCGTCGATGCCTGGGCTTTTCGTGGGGAAACCTGAGCCGACGAACAGGTCGCTGTGCTATATGACGAGATAGCGCGAGGAGCGGGGAAAGTAGGAACCCAGTGAGCAACGATCCGGCAATGAGGGCAACCTGAAGAATAAGAAGAGGCGTTGGGAGGCGGTAAGTCTTGATGAAAGGCGTCCCTTTCGGCCATAACTTGGTTGAAATGATCAGCATACATCAATTACGTTCTACCTGTTCGCTTACCCGTGCTCTCGTGAGATTGAGCAACTCTGTACCCAAAGACAATCCACCAAAGCATACAAGCGCAAGTTCACCGAGGGTGAAACCTCCATGAGCCAGTCGTAAAGCGACGTATAGACAGAACTGAAAGAACACAGAGCCTACAATGATATCGAAATAGCTGAGGTCTATCCACTTGGTTGAGCCGATTGGATCCACACAATCAGAGGGTACTCACTCTGCCACAGGCTGATATTATTACTTGCAAGCAAATGTCGGACGAATAGCGCGACCAGGGTGAGGATATATGAGTATATCCAATATGTCCATGTCCGTAGTGCTTCGCTGCGTGGTACAGAGCCACGCTCACCCTCAGGCACATTCCGTCCCCTGCGGTACCTTGCTTCGTACCACGACGAAGAAAAGATCTGGACCAGGAGAATGAATGAACAAAGGGTTGCATAATCGACCAGGCTACGCCTAGACAATATTAAAGCGTTCAGTGTGGACAATGGTGCATGCGCATTTTCTAGAACACGAGGCGCTTCTATCAGCCAATCAGGAGGTAGTAAAGTGGGGCTGGGTGATGCAGCTTGGCGTAGCGAGGAGGACAACAGGGCAACTGAGATAAGGGGTGCAAATGACAGCCCTGTCACAGCACCATCATCTGGACAGTCCCTGAATCATTATGAGTGGTGGGCACAAATTCCTCCGACATGAACGCACCTGAAATTCTTCGGTACACTCATCCACACAAACCCGAAGTGGGTTCTATTTTGGGACGAGCGCAGACCACCGCTACGTCTGTTTTCTCGAGACTCTATGCGAGGAGACGGAGCGCGAGCATCGTCCTCATCAGAAGGAGGGGGTGTAGGTGCCTTTTTGACGAAAGAAGAGTAGCTCCAAATGACATAAATAATGCAGGTAGCTACGAGTATGTCTATTTCTGTAAAGGAGATGTGCATATAGACCGCATATCATCGTAGAAGTCTTACCTGATGATACTGAAGGGCTAGATGTATCCAAACGCTTGAAAGCCAAAGCCAGTTTCCGGTTTGCGTAAAACAAAGACCCGAGGAGCAAAAGCGATTCCGCCAGGCTTCGAGCGCCGGCGGAGAACATCCAGCATATGCCACTGAACGGTATTGGAACGTGAAGAGAAATTTCACCCGGAAGGAGAGCCCACAACGTCGGCATGGCGCGATGACGAGCATGGGACATGGGAGGATTGGTCGTTTGATGAGGACTCTGGCCTGAACTGATCACTGTACGAATGTGCGGAGACCGCGAGCGCGTGAACGACCGCCTACGCCCCGACGTGCCATTTGTCTTCTGTTCCACGACGTGCTCTGCAAATACGGGACTCAAAGTGCGTCGCAAGGGCGACATTTGTTGTTTTTTCTTCCTCACTGTATCTCGCACGTCTTTCCGTAGACTCTTCAAGGATGTGCGACGTCCACGGTCGAGATGCTGTTCGTCGTCCGTGTCCTCGCCGACTGTGTCCTCGTCTGAATCGTCACTATTTTGCCGCGTCAGCTTGTCAGACCGTTGAGAGGGTGGTCTTACCTTGACGACCCGGCATGGTACGTGGAGCTCATATCGACATTGCTGCCATTTGGCCGTACTGCATCTGCGCTGAACGAGCTCAAACGCCGTTTAGTCGACCGGACATTAAGGAACGGTCTCCTGGCTGAATCCGCGCGCCCAGAAGCATTCTTGGCGGAGGGCGGTGACGGAGAAGAGGCTGAGCGAGGCAGTTTGGCAGATTTCGGCGGCGTGCAACGCTAAATAGACTGTCAGGTTGCTAGTCGGAATCAGGCCTCGAAAGCAGTGCCACCCTGACTAAATTGAATCGGCCGGGCGGATCCATAAGAGGCAAAGTCAGCCCAGAGCGCGTCAAGGCAACGCGTCGCGTCTTGTTCTTCTTCAAGTTCGTGCATCAGATGGCGGACAACGCACGTGTCGTTTACCTTGCAGATGTAGAAAAAGCCGCGCCATCGTCGCGCGATGTGTCCACGACGCCCAGCGCTTCCCAGGACGAGCCCAACGCGTCCGCGTCGGCTTCAAACCCCTTGAAGCGACAGCGCACACTCATGGACATGTTTGCCGCTCCAAAGAACTCCCAGTCGGAAAAGACTGGGCAGCCGGAAGCAAAGAAAGCAAAGTTGGATACCCTGAAGTCCTCGGCAGGCGCTGCCCAGACAACAGTAGCGGGCTCTTCTGGCCTCCAGCGCCTGAACTTCATACCATTCTCCCTGAGCGCATTCATAGAGTCAATTCCAGAAGATCAGAGGCACTTGCTCAAGCTTGAATGCGATTGCATGGGCAAGAGCTGGTGAGTACAATGATTTCTATTCACTCTGGCTACCCTCGAGGCTCAAAACTCACGCCACTCTAGGCTCAAGGTTCTCAAGGATGAGATTAAGAAACCATACTTCATATCTCTGAAGAAATTTCTCTGGGAGGAAGGTGTGAGAGGTCCAGATGACGACGTAAAGGGCCTCAAGGTTTACCCGCCTCGTGAGTTAGCCGCGCTGATTTCCTACAACCTCGGATTATTCATGTTTATTGCGGCGGTAAAGCTCGGAATATCTATTCCTGGTCGAATACGCCGTTGGGCAAGGTCAAAGTCGTTATCGTTGGTCAAGATCCCTATCACGGTCCCAATCAGGCGCACGGCAAGCCGCTATTGTATCGTAGTCCAAGTTACTCGAGATTGATTAAAACTTTATAGGACTTTGCTTCTCAGTCCCCAAGGGCGTCAACGTACCACCGTCCTTACGAAACGTGAGCCATAGTCGGCACATAAATTACAATGCAACTGAGGGGCATTCGTAGATATATGCAGAGATCAAGGCAGAATACCCCGAATTCAAGCCCCCCCAGCATGGGTAAGCTGATAAGATGATACCATCTGCAATGCTCATAATAGTATTCGTGTATCAAGAAACCTATCTGTCTGGGCTGAAAATGGTGTCCTCATGCTCAACACGTGTCTGACCGTCAAGGCAAACCAAGCTGGTTCGCATTCCGGAAGGGGTTGGGAGGAATTCACGGATAAGGTCGTCGACGTGGTTGACAGGTACGGGGGCGCAAACCTGGGCGGTCGCACCGATCCCGACGCGCGCGGAACCGGACGCGGTGTCGTATTCCTGGCCTGGGGTGCGTGGGCGGGAAAAAGGGTTGCCAAATTGAACAAGGCCAGCATTTTTTTCTCCTGCTCTCGGCGTATCTAGACCTGATGATATGATCAGACTAAGCACCTGATCCTGACCAGCTCGGTACGCATAGGTTTCCTCTCCATTCTTCACTTACTCAATTTGGACCAGCATCCCTCGCCGTTTAGCGCCAACAAAGGATTCCTGGGCAACGGGCATTTTATGGCTGCCAACGATTGGCTAGAGAAAAAATACGGCGCAGAGGGCAAAGTCAACTGGTGTCAACTGGACACTGCGGCGTAACTGCCCCCTGGACCCCACATTACCCCCATTTGTTGTTGATACCAATGTAGTCATACGTGTACATGAACCCATGCGACTGCCCACGCGTCCACCGCTCGTTGGACGCTCGTCATATACCATAGTCGTCGTTAGGCAGTGGATCGGAGATCTCATTGTGGATAAATGATATTCAAATGCGCAAACCAACGAGCAGGTGAATAAATACAGTGCACAAGAAGGTCAGGTCTTAATTCGGCTCGTCCAGCCGGTCTGGCATGTGGCCTCTGCCTGGGGGCGCCACTTGGGGGACAAGTGACAGGCTGACCAGTGACTCGGACCCTCTCGGACCCTGTGGCAGGCACACGTTTATCGCCACCGAAAGTGGCTGTGATAGCCAGTACACCTTAAAAGATTGTCATTTTCGACTGGAAATTACATTACCGTTCGGTAGCGTAAACCTGCCCTCCACACGAAGAAAAGTGACGTCAAACGAGCCGATTAATAGAAGACGTATGAGTAAATAGTGTCGAGAGTGCACCTACTAGTATAAAGCGGAACCATACAACGCATTCAACAAAGGATAGTGATACAAAAAGTCTTGATCACGCGTCGTCGACGTGATTTGAAAATACGGGAATGTCCGGACAAGGAAAGATGAGGATCAATCGTAGCAAGGGGAAAAGGAAACACGGGATAGGAGTAGGGAGGCCGATGATCAAGGTAATGGATTGACGTGCTTCCCATGTGGGGTATAGTGCGATCGCACGTCATGGATCGCTGGAGGCGGAGAAGACGCCAAACGCGAGACCTGGTGGGGCGGAGGACTAGGGAGATGAAGATCACTGCCGAGAGAACGGAAAGCCTGGGGCTCCGTATGCGACCGACGCTGTTGGAACGGCATCGTCTGCTGCATGCTGGGGCGTTGGGCGCTGTGTGGCGGTTGTGAATGGACGGAAAGCTGGGGAGAATGTGAAGAGATGGGACTCTCCCCTGAAAAGGGAGGATGTTGATAATGATACGAATAATGAGAGGACTCCCGCACGTCGCAAAGCAGGTAGTTCATGTCGTTGTAACCACTCGTTATAGGCCTGTCTGCGGTATGCGCGTAGGTCGACTGTAATGGATGGCTGGGGACGTTGTTCGAGATGAGGCTACGGGGGGGCATGGGGGTAGAGAAGGTGAACTGCTGAGGACTCTTTTGAGGGACAGTCGAAGGCGCAACTGGGCGCATGTTGTATGCGACAGAAGGGGTGGAAGGGATGTGGGAGCTGGCCGACTGTTGGTCATTCATCATAAAACCCTCGTCCCAGTTGCTTCCATCGATAATAGGAGGAGTTCGCAAGCTCGTCCCACCGATGACCGACGGTGATGTCGACTCTGATCTCCTTGGAGACGGTGACTCGCCTATCGGCGAAGAATCACGGCTTTTGGTGGACTGCGACGCAGGGTTATCAAGGGACTTTGGTTTATCTTTTCCTGTCGGACCTTTGCCGAGCGTTGGGCGGTTAGCTGGAGGCAAGTTCAGTGCTGCTCGCAGACAATTATTCTCCTCCTCCAGCTCGGATACACGCAACTCCAGAGCCTGAAATTGGTAGACGAGGTCGCATAATTGCAAATAGAAAGAATAAAAACCCCGCACCTGCAAATGTGCAGCTCTCCGTGCACGAAACGCTCGTTGCACATCTCTGGCTCTGTTAGGAGGGAGATTGTCGTTTCGCTTGCGACCACGCTTGGAAGACATTTTTCAGAGATGCAAGAGCGCAGAACTGCAGGGGAATCCGTATGGAGTGACCACGAGGAAGAGGGAGGCCAAGGAAAGGGAATTCAAGAGAACATATAAAAGGGACCTTCCGAAGTGTTCATCGGACATGAATCTTTGTTTGTCAAGGATCACACATCCGCATAAATACGGGTTCGATCGGGGTCGGCTGCGGCCCAGACCGCATTTGGATCTCCGCATGAAGTCGCCATGCCGCCGATGCCCAGCCGGTCGGCGTGGCTCCTGTCAATCTCGATCCGGAGAAAAAGAGAGAGAGAGATGATTGGGCGCGACGGGGGTACAGAGGAGATTGCACCCTCGCTGATTCAGATCATTTTTTCTCTCGTCGTCACGCTTCTTGTTGCTGAGGGCCGCAGCTCCACTTCTTGGAAAGTGCTACAGCTTTGCTGCAACGCCCTCTGAGACCCCCTCGTGTTCATAGCACCTAGCACCCTTTTGATTTCGGGGGATTGATTTGTTTTCACGTGCCTTGCACGCTCCTCACATGCACACCTGGACCTAGTGCAAGGCACGAATGCAGTGCACCCTGGCGCGCAAGACAACACGACCCATCAGAGATCTATCAACGTAACACGATCGCACTAATGGCACCTATCACGATAATTGTAGCATCGATAGGACTGTCTATGCCCGACCCGACGCCCGAGCTTCCTTCCTCGCCGCTGCCTTATCCCTATCGCGCTTAGAAAATAGCTTGTGTCGCGGCGCGTCGCGTGCGAGTTTCTTGTTGGCAGATTTGTTCTGCTCTACATACGACATATGCTGGGCGCCGCTCAGCGCAGTGAGCGAACCTGTCGTTCGCTGTGCGGCCGGGAATTTTGCAACACCGAAATCCTTGGATGTGATTGTCCCAGCAAGGTCACCTTCCGAGGCATGTATGTCCGTTCCAAGTTCGGCCGCGCTTTCGTTGGCCAAGAGTACTGAAGAGATGAGCTCGATCTGCTCGTCCTTGGTCCTGTAAACCAAATCCTCCAGGTCCTCGAGTCCATCAAGATGCGTGATGACTTTGAACGCGTAACCCTGATCGATCAGGAATTGTTGGCGTTTGGTGCTGTAAAACATCTCCTGTGTATCCTTGGACACGAGAGAGTAGAAGAAGGCATTGAATCCCTCATCGTTACGGCGTTTCGCCCGTAGAATGCGACCTGGGCCAAGTTTAGTCTGGTGACACCTGTCACAATTGAAATCCGGACCTAATCTTTGTGCCTCCTGTCGTCGTGATCCAAAGTGAGAGCTGATTTGGATAAGACAAGTGGCTTCTGGCAGATCAATTGACGTATCGCCAACCTGTTGGAGTCGACACAAATAGAAGGTACTCGACATGTCATAAAAGTAAGATCCTACCTTGGAAAGGAAAATTGTATTTACATTCGAGTCGTGTTGGAACCATTGCAAAACACGCATTCGCTCCACTTGGCCGGTGCCGCCGTGGATATAGGGTTTCCCCAGCTTCTTTGCGTACGCCTTGATCAAGTATGCAGCGTAAGAACCCAAAAATGCTTCACAAGATCGCATCTCACCTCTAATGCATACACATTATCGGAGAACACGATAATCTTATCCCCTCGCTCCTCATGGAACTTGATCAAGAACTGACAGGCTTGGAACTTTTTAGGGTTCATGCAGTATAGGAGCATCCGTTTGCGTGATTGCTCTCGAAGGTACTCCCTGTAGAACTCTGGCGTCATGGGGCACCAGACTTCGGCACACTGAATATGTTGAATAATTGAGTATGTCCATGGTTCTCAAATCACGAACCTGAACATTAGCTATGTGACCCTTGGCAGCAAGATCCATCCAGTTGGCTTCATAAAGTTTCGGTCCAATCATATAGTTGAGGTCCGAGATCTTATCGTCTTCTCTGACGAGTGTCGCTGCAAGGTACATACTCAGTTGTCATACAATGTCGATCGAGGAAAAATAGTTCACCTGTAAGACCAAGCTTTGAATGTGCCTTGATAGTGGTCACAACACGTCGGAACATAGCCGCAGGAACGACATGAACCTCATCCAACAGGATAAATCCCCATTCCCTGGAGGTTAAGAATTCCATCATTTTCTTAGATTCGTGTGACCGATTGTGGGTGTTTGCGACCATTGAATAAGTCGAGACTACAATACCGCTGTCACCGGCAAACTGGTCTGCGATGTCAGCGGGCGTAGAAAAGAGATCGGGGCAGAAGCTCATACCCGTTCCTTCTGATCTGCGGTAAAAATGGCAATTTGCCGATCTGTGACATTTGACCACTGCATGAACTGCTGCTTCCATTGCATAACAGACACACTGCGTGAGGAATGTAAACTGTCGCTAGAGTACGCCATTAACACACTGGACTTACGAAGATGTGCACAACACGAGACAAGACTTCTTAACAGTACATGCCGCGGTTATACCGACAAGGGTCTTTCCTGCTCCACAAGGAAGTACAATGATACCAGACCTGGCCCGGCTATTTTGAAGCTATATGATATCCCCGGACTCGTTTGAGACCAGGCTTACCCATTTCCAAACATTTTACTCAGGCTGGTCTCTTGATAGGGCCGAATCACCGTTGCGGGTTTGAGATCAATGTCCAGATTGGGATTGATGGTGTCGTTTCTGAAATCGTATTCTTCGAGCATGGGGTACTCCAGCTCGTTGCAACGCTTCTTCACATCCTGTGGAAGCGTCAAACCAAACCGCGAATAATAAAGCAAGGGAACTTGCATCAATTTTCGCATCGTCTATTTCAAAAGCGTGCACATTGTCGTCATCCTCCTCGATGTCATCTGCGATGGGCAGTGTTCAGTGCAATGATACTCGTATTTCGGAAAGCATACCACTATCCACCCCAACTATCGACGTGAACAAATCATTGTCTGATGAAGCTGCTCCAGGGATTCCAGGTGGTCGGCTTGTTACACCCTCGTCCTTCTTTTTCTCTGC
This sequence comes from Xerocomellus chrysenteron, assembly GCA_038093415.1. NCBI lineage: Eukaryota > Fungi > Basidiomycota > Agaricomycetes > Boletales > Boletaceae > Xerocomellus > Xerocomellus chrysenteron. The sequence goes on along the minus strand of JBBPSD010000469.1, from coordinate 5,079 downwards.
ATCTTTGGTTCCCGGAATGACAAGATTACCCTTTACTGGAGCTTTCGAGGTGGTGAAGGTAGCAGCCCGAATACTATTGTCGGTTTGCTGAGATACCACTCGTGCTTCGCGGATAACCTTGTCTTTGAGCAAGAGCTGGAGAGTTTCTGGATGACTACTTTCTACAAAGTACCTGTTATGCTTGAGAACCAGCTTTACTTTGCCATACGACAAAGTCCGTTCGCGGATGAAATTGATGATACTCTCCGGCACTGGTACCTTGTGCAATTGTCAAACCTGGAGATCACTGATCTTCACAACAACATACCTTCGACAAGCGGTTGAGAACCTAACGCACGAGTCAATAATCAAGTCGGGTAAATGTGTCAACTACCTTGCACTGACTTCTATTATATCCTCGGTCTGCAATCCCACTGACACCGCCGCATACAGAGAATACGACGTGAGTTTATATTCGTGAATGAATGCCGGTCTGGCGACTTTGGTGTAAACGTGTAGTATACAGGTCGAGTAACAATACCTGCGTACCTGCTGACAGGTTCACTAATGGCTACGAGAAAATCTTGGGCTTGCTCTGCAATAGGAGAGAAAGCTTCAAGGATGATATGTCCATCCTCTGGACTGATCCAGAGAGGACGGGAGGCGTGATCGGGTTTTAAATGTAACCACGAAAAGTCTTGAGCCATGAATATGTGTGATACCAGAGAGTCCTGTTGACGGCGGTGGGCATCCAAGGAACTCTCTTCGCCACCAATGTTTGTCGCACGCCGTGATTCTGCAAGTTTGCGTGTGAGGGCGCTGAAGTTGATGGTCGCACCGCGAGGTACAATGGCGGCATCAGCGACCGGTTCACTTGTGAGCTCCTCGTCCACATCGATATAGTCACCGTCGTCCCCGCTGCGTCTGGGCCGCTTCGATGTCGATGTGGAGGCGACAGGATCTTCCGAGTAAGTTATGAAGCACGCACGAAAGACGCGACAGGACTAAGAAAGTGTATTTACCTTCTGCAGCTCGCTTGGTAGCCATTTTTTCGAACGCGACAGGGTATACCGCACTCAGGCCCTTCGAGACGCTGTTCAAGAAGTGTTAGTCATTGCGGAGCCGGTATTGAGGATATGAGGATTTGTCAGCCGGTGTGCATTTTGAGCGGAGTCTGTACTTAATCAGGGAAGACGAGCCTTCGGAGATTCATTTCCATCTTTCCTTCGTCTTTCTCGTCGTCCATTTCTTCCTAGTCGCAATGTGGAGACCTGCAACTCGTGAAGTCTCCGGAACTAATGATGGTGAGTCTGTTTGTCAGTCGTTGCTCTGGTCCTTGTTCTGACATGCCCCTCAGTCCCGCTTGGAACCCGCCGCCGTTTTGGACCAGCTCCCGTGGAGGAAATCAATCCCCCGCAGCTCGCCCAGCCGTCACCTTCTGCTTACCCCCGTCAGGCCCCTCAGGAACCAGAAACGAGAAGGGGGAGAGAGGAGACTCCGAATGGATCTGCAGGTAAGTCCAGAAACATTCACAGCGGCGCTTACAATGTCGTGTCTTCTTCCCTTGCTGTCCGGTGGGATTTTTCTTCCATTCCCTACTTGATCAGCAAGGTCCTTGATCCCTTACCACTTTAGCTACTGACTGATACTAATCTTGATACACCGCGATCTCTTACTTTAACACAGCTGATGCCAATGGTTCCCGCAAGCGGCGCAGCCGCTGGGGCGAAGTCAAGGCTGAAATTCCTGGTTTGCCGACAGCGATTTCTGCCGCTGGCGTCTCGCAGGCTCAACTTGACAATTATGCCATTCATCTGCGCCTCGAGGAAATTAACCGAAAGCTTAGGTTAAATGATTTTATCCCTCCTGAACGAGAACGGTAAGTGATTTTCCGTTGATATTACAACCCATACCTACTCCTAAATCATAGGTCCCCTTCACCCCCTCCTACTTACGATGGCCATGGACGTCGCACGAACACTCGTGAAGTCCGTTATCGCAAGAAACTTGAAGATGAGCGCATCCGTCTTGTGGATCGTGCCATGAAAAACGATCCCAATTTCCGCCCACCTGTCGAGTATCATCAGCAGAAGCGTTCTCAACGCCCCTCGGACAAGGTGTATATTCCCGTCAAAGAATTTCCAGAGATCAATTTCTTCGGACTTTTGGTTGGACCTCGTGGCAACTCGTTGAAGAAGATGGAACGGGAGAGCGGCGCTAAGATCAGCATCCGTGGCAAAGGCAGTGTCAAGGAGGGTAAAGCGCGACCAGATCAGTTCGCCGATGATGCTGAAGAAGACTTGCATTGCCTCGTCATTGCTGATTCTGAGGAAAAGGTAGCAGCTTGTGTCAAGATGATTAATAGAGTAATCGAGACGGTGAGTTTTTTTATTGTCCTCCATGAAGTTTTCATGACTGATGAGCGTTCTAGGCGGCCTCTACCCCGGAAGGACAAAATGATCACAAGCGTAACCAGCTTCGCGAGCTCGCCGCTTTGAATGGTACACTTCGTGATGACGAAAATCAAATCTGTCAAAATTGCGGTGGCCTTGGTCACCGTAAATATGATTGCCCGGAACAGCGCAACTTCACTGCTAACATCATCTGTCGTGTGTGTGGTAGCGCGGGCCACATGGCGCGTGACTGTCAAGTCAACAGGGATCCGAATGCATCTCCTCCCCCTCCTGGTCCTCCGGGTGCTTTGTCCAAAGGAGGCTTCGACTCCGAGTACGCTAGCCTGATGGCTGAACTCGGGGAGGGAGGAAAGGGACCTGGTGGAGATAGCGGAAGGGGTCCATGGGGTAATACCGGAGCAGGTCACGACATTACAGCGGGTGGTTCTAACATTCCTCCGTGGCGCCGACCGGAGATGTGGCAGTCGAATCAGACTCAAAACACAGGGTATCGTCCACCTCAGGCTTACGGTAGTGGCTATGGAGCCCAGTATGCTTCTGGGCAATGGCCTGCAGCTGCAGGTGCAGGTGGTTACGCTTCAGGCACCTATGGCCAACAATCCGATTACTCTGCCAGCTATGCTCAATACTATCAACAACAGTACGCTCAACAGCAAATCAGTACCCCGACACAGTAGTTCCCACACCTTTTCTCGTGGTAATCCTTATGTAACTCTTTCCACTGCCTTCCCGACTCTTCATCCTGATGGCCCCGGACATTCCTCACCGAGCTCCGCCTAGCACCCCAAGAGCGTAGGGTCTGTACTCACTGCAGCTGACCGCAGAAGTTCTTTAGGGATCATACAGAAAAATGTGATTATTGATTCATTGACAGTAGCCCTGTTTTACCTAGCTTCAATTCCAGCCATTCGTGTCCATTGTCGTCCGTGCCAGCGATCATAAGTCAATCAATCACCGTTGGTCTAACTTTCTCCTTTTTTTACTGGAAATCTCCCCGTCTCTTTTTCGTTTCTTCGTCATGAAATTGTCGCCGGAATGCGTGGCTTGATCTGCATCAGTACTGACGAAACACGATACAAAGAAACCATTTGTTGCATCTTCATTGGGTGAACAACGGACGAGTGATGAAGCAGACTCTGGTGATCCCAGTGTTGGACAATAGAAGGGGGTAGGTTTATTGTTCTCACCTGGCGACTCCAATTCATCTGGCAATCCTCGCCGATGCCAGCTTGGGAGCACCTCTTCAGGAGGAGCAAGTTTGAAGTTGCGTCTGCCAGCCTCGTCTGATCTCAATGCCTCGCACACAACGCGCTCGTTTTCAATGGCATGTATGCTACATGTAGAATAAACGATTCTCCGAACACGTGGGACTGCAATATGGGAGTCAGCCTGCGAAACACTTTTGAGTGTAAAAGACTGCCTTTACCGACATTTCATAGCGTGTTTTATTACATTGAGCTGGAAGGTTGCAAGTTTGCTCAATCGCTCTTCCCGTTCTTCATTCTCTTCATGCTCTACAGAGAACTCAGCATTGCACGGGTGGACGTTACCAACTGGCCCACCACTTTCAAGAAGATGGTCTAGTCTGTTGATGATGCCAGAACCACTGCAGGACGGATCAAGCAGACTGCACAAGGTAAGCGAATGGACCATCAAGCACAACAGTAACTGACATGTGTGTAGCATTAGCATACTGTGGATCCGAGGGATCGACATTGAGAAAGTCGATGTTGACGGCTTGCGTATTCTTGCAGGAAGCCTTGGTGAGCATATTCTTTAATGTAGAGAAGCGCCTCCTGTCTCTTTCAAAGGCATAGAGCTAAAGTCCAGAGGTGTCGTGAGCAACTGGCTAAAGAACCGATCAAACGGCATTACTTTTCCCTTGCCGCACATCAGAGCACTCAGATGGGATGTCTTGTTGCCCGGGGCAGCCGTTGCATCAATGACTACAGCATGTTCACTGCTAGGAGGAGCGAGCACGATCGTCGGGAAGCAGGAAGCCTTATCTTGCAAGATGATTTTCCCCGTCTTGTAGTGGACATCGTTATGAAATTGCATGTGGGGATTGAAAAGCAAGAGGTCAGGGACGTGCTGGTCTCGAGCAAAGGACTTCCTGTGAGTTGGTGAGCAAGGACGTGACAGAGGAAAAACGGAAGACAGACTCTGAAGAAAACGGGTCCGATAATTGAAACCCTTCCTTCTGGTAATGACGGATAGCTTCCTCCGTCGTCCAAAGCAGAGTATTCACTCGGACATAACGTGGTATGTGGGCTAGTCCGAGTTCATCGATCTTCCAATGGTTGATGTACATACAAGGCACCTACCTGCTCTCTCGCCACCGGGATGCGCCAATTCCTGATCAGATTTTACGCCACGCTTGACCTTGATGCGCTGCAATTCGCTCCGGAGTCGTGTCTTATGTCGCAGGACTGCCTGCTTCACTGGGCCATCCCCGGCTTGTATGCCGCCAGACAGAAGAACATCATGAACGAGGACCAGCGCCAAGTTTAGCGACGTGATTTTTTTTTCTTGAGTGAGAAGTTTGGAAGTCGCAATCACGTCCGAAAGGACTGCCTTGTCTGTTGCAAACGAATTTCTCAACGGCCTAGTGGCACGACCGGGGGCCCGGGCTTACATTTCAGCGTCTCGATTACAAGGGCAGCAGTCCTAGCTCTGTCTTTCGCCG
>JBBPSD010000468.1:0-24024 GCA_038093415.1 Xerocomellus chrysenteron | reverse complement strand
TCCCGCGCCAACACCGCAACCCTCAACGACCTCTTCCCCGCCCCCTCCGTCGTCGCCGCCAGACGCCTCTCCGTCCCCGCCACCGCCTCCCCGCCCGACCTCCCCTTTGCCCCCGGCCCCTCCGACTCCCTCCCCTCCGTCTCCTCCGGCGACAACCTCGCCCTCTCCTCCGGCACCAGGTCCCGCAGCGGCACCATCCTCAAGCCAAAGCGGGGCATGCTGGGCTTTGTCTCCGAGTTCCTCAACAACTCGAAGCGTCTGGAGATCAGCACCCCCTACGATCCCGTCCATCTCACCCATGTCGGCTTCAACTCCTCCACCGGCGAATTCACCGGCCTCCCCAAGGAGTGGCAGCAGCTCCTCCAGGAGAGCGGCATCTCCAGATCAGAGCAGGAAAAGAACCCACAGGCCGTCATGGACATTGTCAAGTTCTACCAGGAGGGCCACGGCGACGTCTGGGACAAGATGGGTGCCGTCGAGGCCACCCCCTACCTCGGCGGCCAAAAGGCCCTCCCCGATGCCGCCCTCCAGAATTCTGTGCGCAGCCCTGTATTTTCACACGCATCTCGCTCATCCCTCCCCTCTAGCGTCCCGCGCCCCCTCCCCCCAAGAAACCGATCCCATCGCCCATCGCCCCCTCGCCATCCACCCCGTCCGCACCGTCCCCCAGCACTTACCGCCCCGCGCCAGCCCCCCCTACCACGGCACTCCCGTCCCTCGATCGCTCCACCTCGCAGCGCACCCCAGTCCGCACCACCAAGCCCCAAGATCTCGGCCGTGCCAGCACCACCACCCGGACACGGCGTCCCCCCAGCCTTGGTGGCACCCAGACGCCTCCCCAAACCGGTGCGCCAAAGCCACCTTCTAAGCACTCTTCTCGATCATCTCGATCTGATATCACACTTAAAGGCGCACAAACCGCAAGGGAAAAGGATCCGAGGGCGGTACACCAAGCACAGCAGCCCAGCCCAGCCGCCGCCAGCTTGGCCAAAACCGCAGGCGTCGCCACCCCCCGCCGAAGGGAGAAAAAGGACAAGGACAAGGAGGGCTCCGACGACATCATCCGCCGCTTGCAGCAAATATGCACCGACGCCGATCCGACAAAGCTTTATCGAAATTTGGTAAAGATTGGCCAGGGGTGAGCTATTTTCCTTTTTCTCCATGGCGCCCACCGACGATCCATCATCGCAGCGCTTCTGGTGGCGTGTACACTGCCTATCAAGTCGGAACAAACCTCTCTGTCGCCATCAAACAAATGGATCTCGACAAGCAGCCCAAGAAGGATTTGATCATCAACGAAATTCTCGTCATGCGGGCATCGAGACACCCCAACATCGTCAACTACATCGATTCCTTCCTCCACAAGAACGACCTTTGGGTAGTCATGGAGTACATGGAAGGAGGCTCGCTGACCGACGTCGTCACCGCCAATTTGATGACCGAAGGACAAATAGCGGCAGTATCGAGGGAAACGGCCCAGGGTCTTGAGCACTTGCACAGACACGGCGTCATCCATCGCGATATCAAGAGTGACAATGTGTTGCTCAGCTTGAACGGCGACATCAAACTGAGTGAGTACTTGCATTGGGTTAGCGTCGCTCACTCATACCTCGTCCAGCCGACTTTGGTTTCTGCGCCCAAATATCGGACCCCAACAATTCAAAACGTACGACTATGGTCGGTACCCCGTACTGGATGGCACCAGAAGTCGTCACTCGCAAAGAGTATGGCCCCAAAGTTGACATTTGGAGTCTCGGAATCATGGCCATAGGCAAGTTTGACGACCAGTTCCACTGTTTGGCCTCTTCATTCCATTGGCAGAGATGATCGAGGGTGAACCTCCGTACCTCAACCAAAACCCACTAAAGGCACTGTATTTGATTGCGACGAATGGCACGCCCACCATCGCGAACCCAGAGGCGCTGTCTCCAGTATTCAGCGACTACTTGGCGAAGACGTTGGAGGTCGACGCCGATAAACGGCCCACGGCATCACAGTTGCTCGACGTGAGTTCATTTCCCAGACCTATCGTCCCATGCTCACATGGCTCAGCACCCCTTTTTCAAACTCTGCGAGCCCCTCCGCACCTTGTCTCCGCTCATTAAAGCCGCTCGTGAAATTGCAAAATCCAAGTAGCGACCGTGGTATGAACGATATCTACCTTGTGATTCTCCTTTTTTGCATCGTGTCACCCTCTGCATTTTCATTCGAAATATGTGCATCCCGATAGTTTCTGGAATTGCGCTTGTACCCCCATGCCTTATCCCCGGGGTTTTTCCCCCTTTATATCCTCGACCTTGTAATACCTTAGTTTTTTCGTGTGACTCTGATAGACAGTCTCGAAATGCGCAGTGAATCATTTTTGGCGTGCAATATGAATGTATTTTTCAGTAGAAGTAGAGATAGGCTGGCTAACGATACAAGTGCGGAATCTTATCAGTCTAGGATCTAATAATCAGGGCTCCAACCTAGATTCCATCAGGGCGGCGATAAGATCAGGGTGCTCATCGACGTACCGTGATAGATCGTAGCCAGGTTGACAACGTCCGTCGCCTCCGCAATGAGCTCATTGACCGTGTACTCGACGCTGAGCGACTTGTCCAACTTGCGCGCCACAGAGTTGAGCGCACGGTCCGCCGCCTCGTTGACGGGCGCGCTCGGGGCCGCGGGGTCATGCTGACCCGGCAGCCCGAACCGCGAGTTCTCCCTCGACACGCGCCCGACGGGCTCGTTGGTGCTGTCCTGGATCTTTTTGATCTTGAGCTCGCTCGCGGTCCAGGAATGGAGCGGATCGTGCTTGAAGACCTCGAGCACGGTCATGATGACGTCCGACCGCTCGCGCAGAACGCGCAGGGTTTCTTCCGCACAGCGCTGGAACACGCCTTGCGTGCCCGAGTAGCCCATGCCGTCCACCATGTCGCGCGTCATCCGGAACGGCACGCGTTCCGGGACTCGCAACAGCTTTCCCTTGAGGCACGAGATGAACGGTGGATCGACCACAGAGAGAGGGGTTGCTTACCTGGTCAAACGCGATCCCTAGATCGATGTGCACGACCTCTCCCGTCCCGTTGTCCATCAGAATGTTGGATACGTGTCGGTCGCCTAGACCCAACACGTGCCCCACGATCGACGTGGTCGCGACGCTCCGTATGTAGTTTAGTCGCATCGCGAACCAGGCGATGGGCGATTTGTGCTTCTCGGTAAAGTAGTGCCTCATGACGGGCGCCGTCTTGTCACAGATCTCTTTGAATTGCGCGACCATCGCATCTACCTTGCCTTGGTGACGTTCTCGTGTCTGCTTGAGCACCGCTTGGATGTCGGCGTGCTTGGGATCATGGGGGCGATACCTGGGGAGAAAACGTGACAATCTAATCGAGATGGAGCTATCGCATTCACTCGCCTTGGATGGGCTATCCCTAGCCACACTTGGAGTGGAACCGTGTCGCCAACAAATTCCAGAACGCCGGCTTGAGCTGCAAGAGGTAGGACCGTATATCCACGAACTTTCAGATCGCGCTTCTTGGTTTCCCTGTCACACCCAAGGACGACATTGACCAGGTCAAAGACTTGTTCCATGACGGCATCTTGTCGCAGATCATCGTTCCCGCCTTTGAACTTGAAGACAGAATCAGTAGAGACAAAACTCGCGCTCGCCAAATGCTCACCAACTGCTTGAATTTTTCACCGTTGGAACCATAACAGGTGCTGATCTTTGGAAGGTTGACTCCTCCCGCTGTCGAGAACGTGGGATCATAGTGGCTGATCCAGACACAGTGGTCGTACTTCAAGGTAGCGTCGATAGCTGGGTGAGACGTGACGACCGGCACCTGAATGTCGCGAAGCCGTCGAATCGCCAGGTTGTCCGGTATATACAGTAAACCCTTGACTTTCTTGATAGCACGGTTGTCTTTGACAGGGTACTTGGCCCACTCGATGGATGCATCACACACCTGCTCGATCGCTTTGACGCGAGTGGAATGTCGTGGGTCGCTTAGCAGTTGGTCAAAGATGTCAGATGCAGCGTTGGAACGATCGACTTGGGCTTGCGACAATGTTGACTCGGGACGACTAGACAGTCTTCTGCTGGACGATGACTGCGCGGACCTATCGGGTCGTATGCAGTAGACTTGGTAAAGGCTGTGGAAGGGGTGTTCTCGACACATTCGGATGATAAGCCCTTGAAGTATTTGTTGGCTTGCTGGCAAATCGCCTTGTGAAGGCCGAGAGATACGAGCAGAAAGTTGATGAGATAGGAAAACGAATTTCCTCGAGGGTATCCGATCGACCGCCTGCTTCAACGTATCTTGCAGTCTCCGATCCTCGAAATTCCCAAACCACAGAGAACAAAAGCGGAGAGGCACGTCGTCGTCAAAGATGTCCGAGGCGGCAAGGCATCGCGAGTACATGTTGATGGCAAGGTCAAGGAACGTGACTAGCGCCCCATCGTGTTGTTTGTAAGCCTCTTCATCCTCCGCTAAAACGGCCTTTGCCTTCTTCTGGTCCTCAAAGAGGGCGACGTACTCATTTGTCCCTGGTAGAGTCCGATGAAGTTGACTTTCTCTCTGTTTGATCTCTTGACTCTTGCGATCCACGTATGTCTTCCACCGCACGGCGTCCGGTGATTTGATGATGACGTGGTATTGATGTTCGGCAAAAAGTGCACACTTGTGGAAGACGCTGCCACATGCATTTCCGCGAGTGTCGATTTGTTCTTCCACCTCCGCAGCAAGTGCCGTTGCTGCATCAAAGTACTTGTGCTTGATGTCCATCGGTTTTTCCAAACATGCTTCCGAAATCCATGATCCCTATCGTGTTGAATAATTTTATTAACCATTACATGGTCGTGAGAGAACACCCACCAAACGCGCCATCGAGAGTGCACGTTCGATACCTAGCTCAGGCTCACTTGAAGCAGTTTGGTTCTGTCGAAGTAGAAGATCTTTCAAGAACTGAACAGCCAACTTTTGCTCGTTTTGGAGCCAAAGGACGTGCGCAAACTCCTCAGACACTTCATGAGTGGAAATGCCCTCAAGACGTCGGGCCTTCACGATGGAGTTTAGTGCTACCTGAAGTTTGTTCGATTTTCGTGCCGCGACGGAAAGACGGACAAGGCAGCGCTTTTCGAGCTCCAGTAGACTATTGTTAAACGGTGTGATCAGGTCGCCGATCCGTTCGCGCTCTTCCTTTCGCCTGACAGAGCGGATCAAGGATGCCCTAGTCGCTAGTATTCGTTCGAGACTACTGAATCTGAACTAGACTATGAGCGCCTGATTAGCCGATCGACATTGAGTGCTCACTCAAACTCGGGATCAATGTCTACCAGCTGCGTCATCGACCGGATGTCTGGAGACTTGCGGCTGAGGTGGTCTTGGACGGGCCCTCGTCTCCATTGCGTGAGATGATTGAGACACATAATATTCCGCGCTATCTCTCTGATCTCCGTGATGTCTTCGTTGCCAAGTGTTCGCAAGCGGTCCATGGCATCACATAGGGCAGATTGGATAGTGGCGTCGATTACGTGCGAATCCCTTTCGCGATAAATGGCACGGAGAGCACGGTAAAGGGCAATGTTGGAATCTTGAAAGTCTCCAGTATCGGGCAAATCCCAGGTCTCAGTGCGCCACCCCAGTTGATAAGACATGGTCGATGAAGCATCGTCTGACTGGAATCCTTTCTGCGAGCCCTGAAGAGTGCCAATAGCGAGGCTGTCGAAACCGAATGCGTGGAAAGATTGGAGGAGCCCGTCTGCATCGATCGACTCGCGACTACCAGCCTCTATTGCTGCACCATGGAAGCGGAACGCCTTGTCCCATTGGTGTTCGTGGTGGAAACGTTTGATCAAGAAATGGTGGAGGTCAGTAGTCTTGATGCCATAAAAGCCGTCGGGCTCGTCGATGTGCCCATATATCTCGAACAGCAGATGCTCGATACCGTCGGGAGACTCCTTGTTGAGTTGCCCATACTCGAATGCAAGCTCTAGAAACAATAACGCGGTAGTATACGATCCGCAGCCAACTGCACTCTTCGCTAAGAGGCGGAAGTTGACATCCAACCATTTGTCATGTGTTAGCCAGCCGGAGTCAATAGGACGGAAGCTGCGCAGGTGAAGGACGACATCAACTACAGCACGCATACAAGACCGACTAGGGTCCTCCGCGGCCAGTATAGCAGTGAAGTAGTCCGAAAGATACTTTCTCGCGGATGTAGCCGAGGATGCACCTTGTGAGAGCTCCCTTGAAAGTAGGGTGTGAACGAGGATGGGAAGTATTTCTTCCGCGAACTGGGGGCTATTCGCAATGAGGGGAGTAAGCTGAGCATAGAACTTGTCGGAAGAGTTCAGAATGTCGTTCAGAAGTGTTGAAAGAGAGCAAATCCATCGAGCAAAATCAGTGGATGGGTGTGAGATGGAATCGAGCTCCGCGATGCCGCGCGTAGGGCGAATCGACAGTACCACCGGGAACTGTTGGAAGAATTCGAATGGGGCTCGATGTTCCGCAGACCAAAGGTGGAAAGCTAGAGTCTCTTCAGATGACGCGGAAATCAGTGATTTGAGAGCAAGATAGACAAGATAAACTTCCGAAGGATTAATCCCATCAAGCATGGCGAGTAAAGTCTGTATGACAGATCGGTGAGGCGAAGGGTTAACCTGTGCTTCTTCCTGGAGACGGTTACCCATTCGGTGTCTTGCGCGTAAAGTCTGGGGATAGGGGTGTTCACTACCAAAACCATAGATACCGCCAGTGTTGGCGACAAGGAGGGAGGCGAATGCATCAATATCGTCCCGCTGTAGATTGGCCCTCTGGGGAATATAATCCTTGAGACGCCAGAAATCTGTCATAGCAAACTGTGATTTGCTGTATGCATGTTGCTCAGCCAATTCAAGCAATTTTCGTACAAGCCGGAACTTGTTTGAAGCTATACGATGGTCGCTTAGAGTGGCAGACAGGCTATCGGCAGTAATATCCTCAACAACGGAGAGGAGGCCTGGTGAGGGCTGATGGGACCACGCCGGCAGAGCTTTCAAAATTTGTGCTTTAATTTTCGAATTCCTGCAAAGCACGAGTGCCTGCTCGTCGATCCATAGCGAGAGTTCTTGGTTCCGTTTTGATGCACTGGACACTCGTGAAGTGGCATGGTTATCGTCCAACAGAGCACAAACACGGATCAAGATATCGGGGAAACGTTGGTCAAGTTCGACCTCCATTTGATAGACGGAGAAGCCCCACTCTAGATATGATTGTGCGGCCCGAGTGAGATCTGCTTGCGCTAGCAACGAAGAAGACTTTTGGATGAAGGTATGAAGCAGAGTAGGATCCTTGAACTTTTCGGCCAGGACAGCGACCAAAAGACTGATGCCATTCAGCAAGCGAAGTTGTTCGTTGACAAATGGTGTGGAGTGTAGTTCCGCGAAAATCTGATGAAGGACATGGTACGAGATGGCAGTGACATGTTCTGAGACTGCCACTGAAGTGCACCATTGCAAAGACCGCAAGATGGTGCTAGTGCCGAAGCGGGGTAGGTTCGGTGGATGAAATCTGAAGTCGTTCAAGCGGCGATATTTATTCAGCGACATGAATGTCCGAGCAGCCTCTCGCAGGCCATGAGCACACAGACCCTCAACGATTGCACCACCATCTGAGAAATCTTGGTCGCCGAAGGAGCGGATGACAGCGGCTGCGATGCTTGCTGCGTTTTGCTGTACACATTGCGTGAAACCTCCGAGGGGGAGAAGGTCGATGCCTTTGGACTGAAAAAGTTCCTCAAGGCGAGGCACGAGTGTAGAGTCGCTAACATGGGTTGTGTCGACGAGTGAAACGAGCTGCAAGCCAATGAGGTCTCCTATGCAGGCGCGAAGACCGTCTGCATTGGTCTTTTGGGTAGCGGAACAGTGGTTAACAAATAATTGTTGACCATGTGCAACTGCTTCTTGGCTCCCCCCACCATTCATTAGGTTGGCAGGTGTAAATAAGCGAAACGCTGCCTCCGCACATTCTCTTCTGTTCTCATAACCAAGTAAATTCGGTGGCAGTCGCAAGATGTCGAGGAAATTCTGTCGAATCGATAGCGCAATTTGGGAAGCGTAAGCTTCAAAGAGTTCACTGGGCTTGGATAGTCCGAGGCGCTCAGAAACGCCACGCAACACCGCCTGGATATGGCGGGAATACAACGGACTGTGGAAGGCCGCTTCCAGAAGGTGCCAGTAAGGTCCTCGTCTCACGTACGAACTGGAAATCATGATATTCCCCAGACAAAGTGTCCTGGTGAGCATGCACTCACGACTGACAAATCTGGTTAGGCTGATAACGGTTAAGGAGAGAGGGGCATACTGTGCAAGATCCTTGGGCAATGAATCGCGAAGTAGTTGGTAGAAACCGTCCAGATTCTCGTACTCGTGGATGAGTTCGTCGTGATCAACACCGAACAAACCTGCGCTGAGAACAGCAGCACGAAAACGAACGCGGATATCTTCGTCGAGGTTTAGCGCCAACAAGGTGCTCAGGGGACGTTTAATTTCAACATCGTGGTAGTCGGTAGGCCAGAATGTCTGCGACGGATCTTCTGCGAGATATCCTGCCAAAAAGCGAGCTACCAAGTCACGTATCTTCCAAAAAGTCGGTTTCTTTTTGGTCTCCGCCGCCTCCATCATATTGGAGATCCACCCACAAAGAACCTGCACATGTTCACCAATGGGAGATGCGGCAGCTTCTTTCGCCATCCAGATATGCAAAGATGACTTCAGCAAGTCGACGACCAGGAAATAAAATTGATCGTTGATCGCGTGAGAGTATCTCCGAAGGAGATCGGCACATTTAACTAACAAGTTATCCAAGACATCAAGGCTGAGGCTGAGGAGTCTCCTACGCACAACAATTAAAAGCGGGGGTCCAAGCAGCAAGAGCTTTTCCTCGGGGCAATCGACCACCAATTTGATGAGTTCCTTGTCACGTGGTGTTTGCCCGGTCGGACATTGCAAGGCAGGAACGGAGGCAAGGAAGATGATACATATTTCTGCCAAGCTGCGGGTTGCAAGAGTCACGGGTGATGCGTGTTCTTCTTGTGGTATGGTACTTTGGGTGGTCCTGATCGGACCGAATCCATCATATTCTATTGCTCCAGCATCTTGCCTATCTGTTGACTGATCGGTGAGGCTGCTAAGCAGTTGTCTAAGTTGCTTCGCGATCGTGCCAAAGGCATTTTGAACCTGAAGGCAAAACAACATTAGTAGGGACTACCAAAAAATCGAAAAACAGGTACCTCAGCATTCTCCCAAAGAAGCAGTTGCAGATGCCGACGCTGGCTATGAGAACGAACGTGGCCCGAGATACGTATCTGTAAGCTACGGAGGACGTGGGATTTGATCCCAGATTCCAGGCCGGGTTCAATCAATGCTACCCATCCATCATCGATATCTTCTTGATCCATATTGACGACCAGGGGCTCGAGAGCCTTGAGAATCAAGAGTCTTTCCTCCGGTGTCCACTTGGCGTCCGTTATGAAGGGGGCAAGAAGCATTACCACCTTTCCAGCCGATTGAATGACTCGCCTATTGCTATGAGTCCCATTCAGGGAAAGAAGGGACTCGAACACCAGAGCGGTGATGGCAGCATCGAGGGACTGCCGGACTTTCTCAGCAGTGGGGTGAATCTTGTTATCTCTCACCATCTCCCATTCAGACACTAGGGATTCCATAGCCTTGATCAGGAATGCCGAAACCCTCCTCTCGCGACCTCTGGGAGGCACAAGTTCTTGATCTGCTCTGGTCGGCGGTGACGGGACCTCTTGGGCGATGCTTGTATCTGCCAATGAGCTTCCATGTCGACCCAGCACGGGAAGTGTTGCGTGTAGTACGTAGTCCCGGATGATCCTTGTTTTATGATGATCCTCCATAACATTTACAATGTCGCAGTCAGGAAGGATCGTCCGGCAGACCGGGTCACTGCGTCGTGAACATCCACACACGCTCTCCAAAAGATCCAGGAAATCGCTGATAGTATGCGGTGGCATACGAGATCGGCCGCTGACATCCTTTGCCGAGGTGCCAACCCGCCAGTTGTCAAGAAGCCAGCTCAACACCTTCTCTTCTAGCTGCATGCGATACAGTCTGACATCTTGGCTGGCCACCCTCAAACACTGAGCGAGGAACATACAAACGGCATCGTAGGGAAAGCTCGGCCCCTGGAGGTCCAGATCTTTCGCAAGTGACTCGATTTCCGCAAGGGCGCGCTGAGGTGTGAGAAGATGCCTCGAATAGCCCACAAGAGTGTACGCAGCGTGGCAGGCTGCACGGCATACTACCGGAACGTTTGCGCGACGCATGGCATGTGTCCATATGGGATCCCAGGTGGCGGGTCCGCGCAGACGGGAGTTTGCCGTAAGGGTGTCATCGGAAGGGGAGACTGAGGACGGTTGCGTCCCATCACAATGAGCTATGGCTGCTAGGCAGAGAAATGCCCATGACTGGATGGGCACCTCATCAACCGAAACGAACTGTAGCACAGTAGCGATTACGTCGTTTTGTAGGGAATCATGGAGTCGGTACCAGTGTCGATCGATAAAGAAAAGTAGAATTTGGAGGTGATAGACCCTCACGCTCATCGTGGATGTAACCCGTAAGGAGTAGAGAAGGCTTGATATAGGGTCTTCCCGTTTTGCTCGCTTCCCTTTAAGGATGCTTCCCTCAGGGGAGCCTGTATGCACGGACTCAGAATGTTCAAACAACTGTAAGTGTGTATTCAGTTACGTCTCATGACCAGGGAAAAAAAACCCCATTACTTTCTCGGCGCAATCAGCCTGCAACTCTAGCAACGCCCACGCCAATGCCTGACTCGCGTCGAAGTTCCACCCAGCTCGGAAAGTCTGGGCAACGAATATCTCTCGCTCATCGGCCCCATCAACGCTCACTTGCAGCCTAAGGGAATCGATCGAGAGAGCTTCAATACCCCATCGACTATCCGCTTCACCGATGAGAAGGGTCCAGAGCCTCTGAACGCTGTCTGCCCAGCCGTGATTCGGCGCGTCACGAGTTGCTGTCAGGAAAGGGAAGAGTGTCTTGAGGATACCCACTAAACTTTCCTTGATCCGCTTGTTCTTGGTGCCCCATAATCCCACCAGCGCATCCCAGGTGCAGGACGCGAGATCATCAACCTCCTGTCTGCAATTAAGGGCCACTTGGCAGAGGAATGGCTGCAGTGCAAGAAGAAAGTCGTGGTGTAGGGAAGTGTCCGTGGGGTAACGCTCCAAGAAACGTTCCATACGCCAGAACAGTGAAGGTGTGATGGGCACGAGGATGAAACTCTTAGGGAAGCTGTCTGGATCGCTGGGGTCCGGTCTCTCCACTTCGGCCAGGAATGGTGCGGTAGAATGACGGAACAAGAGGGCCAAGAGGGACGCAGATTCAATCTGTTCGAGAGACACGGGATGACGGGGTGCACGGCGATCAGCGGGGTTGTCGGTAGCTGCTCCCGGCATAGGTGTGGAACTGTGCTCTCTAAGCGGTCTTTTTCGCGTCAGGGTAACTCGACCGGTGGACGGAAGGCTACCGTCCTCCGACGGCAATGAGTCGCTTTGGTACATAGAGTCGTCGGCCGGGACAGCGCTTGCCATTTGGTCCCTCGTCCGTACAAGGTCATCTTCTATGGGATCGTCCAGTATGATATTGAAGCTGATCTCTACGAGCTTGAGCCAGATATCGACGTTGAGATGGTCCATGTGAGGAGTCCAGGAGAGGAGGACCTTGATTGTTTTAATGTAATCCAAGGCTACGGGGGTAAACAATTGACCACGATGGACGAGCATTTGAGTAAGATGATCAAGGAGAGGTGTCAGTGCTTTTTTGCTGAGACGGCGGACACTCCGCTCGACCAGCCAGCGTACGGCGGCTGCGGCTTCCGAGAGTCTACGCTGGGCAGCCGTACCAGCTGTTCCTGACTTTCCACTTTTCTTGACGACGTCGACCTTCTCGATCTTGACCGTCGTGAACAAGGCTTGGTAGAGGACCAGCCAGCCACGACCGTCTTCGATGCTGTATACCGCATCCTCACGAGCGAAGGCAGAGCGGAGTAAGACGATTCCCTCCTGGCGCTCCTTTACTTTTTCGCTTTTGAGACGGTCAATAACCGTCTTCAGGTTGGACATTGGAGTCTAAGGGAAAACGAATCATGAATTGAACGATACGCGCCTGTGGCAACTCAGGAGGTACGAGTTTGTGTTTGTTTGGTTCACGAGAGTATAAAAACTTTGCCTTGCTCTTTCTTGACCAGTTTACGGCTTCTTTCTGCCCGGACAGTGAAGTTATGTCTCCACCCTGGACCGGTTCTGGTGAAAAGCCAATATTGACCGTCATTTCCTCGTCCGATTGGCGTGGAAATGGGCAGCTGAGAAGTGCAGATTTTATACTTCAGAGAATCTAGCATGGTTTTTGTTCTGTCCTACAAACAGTACTTACAGAATTTCGATGCAAGGTCGTTGGGTCCTAGCCTATGTTCGAAAGCCTACATGGGTCTAGTAAATATAGTATCCAAGGTAAACCTTCGACATAATCCCTAGTTGTGCAACTCGTGCCTATCAATGCGATTGAATTGAAAAAGTTTCACGTGACCGCGTTGTAGCGATAGGCGCAATGTCGCGTCCTGTGGACCATCGCAAGGTTGTGGTTACGCCAAGCATCTGTTGACTGGCAATGTCTGGCCCCAAAACAGCGCTTTCGGGGCTTCGAACCGTCAAACGAGATTGGTCCACGAGCTCAAAGACTGATTCAGATGCTTCCCAAAATCCTCTTGATGCCCGGGCACAGCGTATTCGGGACATTCAAGCCGGTCTGGATGGACGAGATCAGACCAGCCTTTCTTCCATGCTCTTGCAAAACTATGCCACCGTTACCACGGCGGACATAGCCAGCGGTAGCAAACGACCCCTTCCAGCATCTGCTCGAGAGCCGACTGCAAAGAAACGAGTTTTACCATCAAGTTGGGAGAAAGATGTATATACTAGTTCATCCAACTTCACGACAACCACCCGCATATCCTCAGCCACTGGACAAGATGTCAAGACCAACTCCACCGGTATTTCCGCAACTACAGCTGTCATCCAGCCAGCCCAGCCGGCAGGTGTCTTTCTTAGCCAAGAGCAAACACAGATTCTTCAGCTCGTTGGGGTTGGAAATAGTTTGTTCTACACAGGAAGTGCTGGTATGTAATGAAGTGACTTCATTCTTGCGCATATATACATTTTTAACTTTGCAGGTACTGGAAAGTCTGTTCTTTTACGGGAGATCATCCGCACCCTTCGGAAGAAACATGTCAAGACTCCCGATGTAGTGGCAATCACTGCCTCCACAGGTGCGCCCATATGCTGAACCTGCTAATGGAATGATTGTAAGGTTGAGTGGCACGTCACAGGCATTGCTGCATGCAATATCGGAGGCGTTACTATTCACTCATTTGCAGGGATCGGCATCGGAGAGGGTACTGTTGACGAACTCGTTTCAAAGATCCGGAAGAACAGAAAGGCCGCCACGCGGTGGGCTCGTACTAAAGTACTCATTATTGACGAAGGTGAATGCCTCGAGACTCGAAGCAGTTCCACTGTGTAACAGACGCCAGTCTCCATGGTAGACGGTGATTTGTTTGACAAGTTGGCGAGAATCGCTAGCCTCCTCCGCCACTCCAAGGATCCATTTGGAGGAATCCAAGTACGTTCCTTCTTCCTCTCTTGGCTCCACCTCATGGAAAATGGATAGGTCGTTGTCACCGGAGACTTCTTCCAGCTTCCCCCTGTGACCAGAGGGACGGCGAAAGTGAAGTTCGCATTCGAGGCGGATATGTGGAATGAAACGATCAAACACACATTTAATCTCACAAAGGTTTTTCGGCAACAAGACCAAGGTCAGCATCTGTTGACAAGGAATCCGCCGCCATACCCACATGACTTGTGCAGAATTTGTTGATATGCTTAACGAGATGAGATTCGGACGGTTAACGCCACACTCTATCTCGAAGTTTAAGTCACTCTCCCGCGAAATCGAATACGGGGACGGCCTTGGACCAACGGAGTTGTGAGTGCAGTTTCTTCGCTAAGTATTTTCACTCATCACATCCTGTAGGTTTCCGCGCAGAGAGGACGTCGACAGATCGAACCAAAGCCGAATGTCGGTCCTTAATGCGGAAGAGAAGGATTTCATGGCCAGTGATACCGGAACAATCACCGATCCTTCCCAAAAAGAAAAGATGCTCTCGAATTTTATGGCCCCTAAAAAGCTCACGCTGCGTGTTGGTGCTCAGGTGATGCTTATCAAGAACATGGACGAATCGCTCGTAAACGGAAGTATGGGCAAAGTGTTACGATTTGTGAATCCCTCGTTGTATCAAACGGACTATGACGACGCCGATGGAAATGGGCGGCCCAAGTCGGAGAGAAAGAAGCCCTCGACGAATGACATGTTGATTCCTCTTGTGGAGTTCTTACTGCCGAACAAGACGAGGCGAGAGGTTCTGGTTGCACCTGAAAACTGGAAAGTCGAGCTTCCCAGTGGCGAAATACAGGTTTCAAGAACACAGGTGGGAGGATAATGTCTTTCAATGCTTACGGGGCATGTTTTCTGACTGACTAAAAGCTCCCCTTAATTCTTGCATGGGCTATGAGCATCCACAAGTCTCAGGGGCAAACGTTAGAACGGGTCAAAGTTGACCTGGGCAGGGTGTTTGAGAAAGGTAGGTTCACCACCGAATTCTTCCACCCCCCCATACTCACCAGTTTTTAGGTCAAGCATACGTAGCTCTATCCCGTGCAACTTCCTTGGATGGACTTCAAGTCCTCAACTTTGATGCAAAGAAGGTATCCTGGTTTATGCACTCCTGTCAACCCACCACTCACTTGCTCTGCTAGGTACAAGCCCATCCCAAGGTCGTCGAGTGGAGTAGACTGTTGCAGACTGTTGCAGACCTGTGATTGTGCATTGTCATTCGCCATGCAAAACACGTTCAGTCGTTCAGTCAGCAGTGAATGTTACACTCTCACATATTGTATAGTACAGTGGCCGTTGCCTAGTCTATAGTAGTTTCCTTCGACCGCGAAGCGTTTGAGGTCAATGTAAATAGGAGTGCAAGGCAG
This sequence comes from Xerocomellus chrysenteron, assembly GCA_038093415.1. Classification (NCBI taxonomy): domain Eukaryota; kingdom Fungi; phylum Basidiomycota; class Agaricomycetes; order Boletales; family Boletaceae; genus Xerocomellus; species Xerocomellus chrysenteron. The sequence continues at coordinate 8,916 of JBBPSD010000468.1, read as the reverse complement.
TGTCACAAAACGGACCGACGGATTACAAAGAAAAGCTTGGCAGGTGGCCAGTGCACTCCTCAGACCTTAGGGGTCTTTGACGTTGACCCGCCAGGTGACTGAACCGCGCCGAATCTGACTGAAGCAGTCACAGAGCCGGCGACAGCCATGAATACACCGACGCTGTCGTCACTGGGGGATGGCGATGGCGACCTCTCCAGGGGCAAGCATCTGGTTCGTGAGCAAGCAGCTCAAATTGATGAAGAGATTAATGCTCGCTACCTGCCTGTTTGTGCTCTTTGCACGAAGCGGAATACGCTTTCACCCGTGTCCCGCCTTCCGGATGAACTGCTCGCAGCCGTGTTTATTTTCTACGCTCGCCAGAACCACATCTCCGAATGGGCCAAGGTTAGGACATTTGCAGCTGCTCCCGGGTGAGGGTCTCCTATGTCTGCCGTCGCTGGCGTATGGTCGGGCTTGGTTGTCCGGCCATATGGACATACGTTTGCTTTGTCTTGTGGACATGGATGACCGTCGCGGTGTTGCTCCAACGATCGTAGATGGCACCGTTGCGTGTTAGGATTGACCTAACATACGGAAGCCGTCGATCGTCACCGATGTTGGGAATGCTTTTTGAGTACCTCCCATGTATGGAGGAGTTTCATATTCGAGGTATTTCCGCCGACGTGGTCCCCAATATCATCTCCAAGCTCAACATTCCAGCACCTCTGCTGCAATCACTTCAGCTTACCGTCTTATCCAACAAATGGCCTCTCGCTTCCCCGGGTGTCTCTCCACCCACCCTTCCTGTTGTTTTGAGTCGGACGACCCCCAAGCTTCGATCCTTGGACCTCTCGAGGCTTGGCGTTGGAAGGATCTACGCTCAAACAACCTGTTCGTTGGGATTCACGGTGGATAAGACGTTTTGGTTGTCTGATTATCTCGTATTCGACTGTCAGTCGCGCTGAAAAAAAAACCATGACTGGTCACTCAAGACGCATTCTCAGAGGAGTCACGCATTAAATCGGGCGCTGGAAGGAAAAGCATTGCCTGACGATGCGCCTCGAATACAAAACAACCCACGAACGACGACAAGGCAGTAACACAATCAGATTGGATGCCTCACAGTGTACACCATACATAGACACACATAATCCTGGCCATCCCACCAACACCAACATTAATCGATAATCCACCCACTCGCGTTAAGAATACATCCCTAGCAGGAATTGAGAATAACAGAAGACACGGAGGTGAAACATTTAGTTATAAGGATTTAGCGCTTGCATCCACCACACGTGCAGGAACAACTAGATTGAGACAAAGCAGAAGAGCCATCAACGACGCGGTTCGCTGGTAGGCGAGGAAGCGGAGACGTACGTAGACCCTGGCTTGCACTCACAGGACTGGGCGCCGGAACAGCACGTTTCGTTAACAGGGATGGAGATGACCTGCAAGAGCGCCGCCAAACGCGCGAATCAGCCATCGCGTCGTCGACAGCGCATGTAAGAAAATAGGCCATCACTCACGGTCTGCATAATGCTGTACCTGAGGATGATAGAACAAGTTGCTTGGATGTGACTGGACTGGATAACGAGCACGACCAGTGCAAAGGGGAATCTTATAACTCTCGCAGACCCCAGTGTGGTGTTATTTACACGCTCCTGCAAAGGAGATATCACTGTCACAATCGATGACCCTTTACTTCTTGTTCCGTCCAACAACCGGATTTGGCACGGGAACCAGATGATGACCATCCATGAAGAGGAAAGATTAACTAGAAAAGAGAAGCAGAGAACAAGAGGAAAAGGTAAATGACTTCTGACATGATACGTCGGTTTGAGGTTATCGATGATCAATAATCTTGCGTGCGCGCCCAGTAGCTGGACCGATGGTCGGCTTATTCGAATGTTCGTCCGTGTTTCTCCAGATACCTTATCCCTGTATGTCGTATTTCCATCTGGCTCATTTGGTGACTTGCTCGCAGGACCATGCTTGTCCTACGAGGATCAAGGGAACCCAGGGCCCACAGCCCACCCGTCCGCCACTGTGATATCGATGAAAGACCATGGAACCTTGCGACACCAAAACTAAACTTCTTGGAGTGGGGGGGCATTCGAACGGAGAACGATAAGCACTGCCACATGGTGATTTAGAGGATGCACAGGACTGCGGCGTTAGCTGTAAAGTTCATGGAGTCGTCTGCCACCATATCCGAATCTTGTGGCTCCTCTGGGCATCGTTTCACTAGAAATGCGTAAATGAGTATGGGGCGGTTTCCCATGCAGCCGCTCTCGAAGCCTACTAGTAAAACCTCCCCATATGCTGAAGTTAAATCCTATTTGAGGAGGCGCAGATGAAGAAGCCATCTAGGAAATACCTGACAGTTCACCTGATCACGAAAGACAGTGTGTGAGAACACCCCTGAAGAAGCACGAACGGGGATGAAGAAGACACCACGACAGGAGGCCACCACGGGATCAGATACCACAAGGTCCAACGTCCCTGAGTGGAGTTACCAGGTGGACAGGTAGCAGCGCGTGATTCGATAGAAGGTCTGCGCTAGGCGGAAAATGAGCGGTAGACCTGAATATTTTTCTTGCTTGACGTCCTGGGGTGGCTGGTTGATAGTCGGTGCGTAAAGAGACAATACAGCATCGCCATCGTGGGGTAGGCTCCTCTCAAATAGACTGCCGCGAATAATTGAAAGACCTCGCACAACGAGTGATTTTGCTATTTTACATTTTTGTTTTCATGTTTGCGCAGCCGCGACAAAATTTCCGAAACAGTTGTATTTCTCCTGACATGGCTGCCAAGAAGCGCTGCGTATTTCGTACCCGGTTTGAGGTGTAAATAATGTATGGCAGGGTATGGCCAAGCCAACTTCGTTGGATACCTTGGTGACCTTGATAGGCAGTATGTCAACGTCATCAAGCGGATACAGCACGCAGGCAGAGCTGTCCAAAAATAGAAGGAAGCCTGCCATCCACGGGCTGGGAAGATGGACAGTACTAGTAATGGTGCCCAGTCCAAGGAATGGACATCCCTATTCAAAAGCAAGCGGCAGTACAAGGCCAAACCGCGGTAAGGTGGTTCGGAAGACCTGGCCATGAGATACGATCCGTACATGGAACCGACAAATGCAAATCGCGATGACTCGGGGTGCTCCATGCCTTTTGGAGGGCAGGAGTCGGACCGACCTCGGAGTAGCGGAGAGTTCTGGAGGGAGCTTGGGTCGGGTGATAGGGTAAGACTTGCAGACTCGCCTTGCACCCCGGGCCCGCACCCACCTCGGCACAGTCATTGGCTTGGCCATTCCAGAAGAAGAGCAAAAACGGAAACGAACGTCCCAGTGAGCTCGAGGAGAGGAATTGAATGCCAAAACAGCGATTTGCACAAGACTCAAAGGTGGGCTCGGAGTACCCTCACAGTCCTCGTCACGATGTGACGCGGTGACCAGTGTCCCGCTACTAGGTTGCGGAGCCACTGACAGCTGGAGTGACACCGATAGTCAACATATTCATATTTCAGCACGTCTCTTTGGCACACCTCCAAATTGTCATGCCGTCTACTTTCCAGACACAGTGTATCTCTCGCGTATTTTTTGAAGTGACCTCAATTTATCTTCATCAAGCTCACAGTTTCGTTACAATGTTTGCGCCAGATCACCGCCGTGGATGGAGAGGGAAGAACCACATACTCACTGCACACACTTTGGAAGAGATAGATCTTGAAGAAGTTTTGTTTGCTGTTGTATGTATCCCCTATGAAGAGAGCGAAATTTACATGTGCAACCCTACATTCCAATGCCTTTGCGATGCTCTCACTCACCGGAGACACACAGGGTATTCGTTGAGGAGGATTACAATTTCGGATAACTTTTATGTTGGGACCGATTTGAACAGGTGGATCAGTTGTGGGCTGTTTGCGAGGTAAAGTGGGATGGAATCAAGAACGAGTATGATGTAGGTTCCGAGTCTCCTTGATGCTGGTGCCTAGGGCCAGTCGAGTGGGAAACGATCATATGTGGCTAATTATTTTCTTGTGTCTTATGTACCACTAAAAGAAAGCCTGAGGGCCTGTGGTGATTTCATCCGAGAACCTAGTGGTATTTACCAACTGAGTTTTTTTGGCCTCATGAAGGGAAACGCTGAGTTGAGTACATCTTTCTGTTATGATGTGCCTATTCATCACACAAGGGTTGAGTAGACAGGACCCGAGGGTTCTTAATAATAATATCAAGGGGAATGACAAGCTTGCCAGCTTCCACAAATTTCACCATTCACACTCAGGCTACCTCATCTGGAATGCACACGGCTGAGTTCTGCATGGTTGAGTAACCACTCTGGATCCACATGTGCAGTTGCTGTTACGATTGCTCTTTTCTTTCACTCTTTTGTTCCTTAGGTTGCTCGTCCACTGACTCGCTTTTACTCCTTGACTTCCTTCACACTGTTCTTTTGGGATGCCCTACACCTAAATGTAGCTTCCCTTACTATGCGCTACACATGGTCCTATTTTCCTCTTTCCTTCTATGGACATCTTCCTTCTTCATGCGTAACTGATTACGCAGCCTTATCTTCTCTATCGCACTGACCACCTTCCTTTTATATCCGTCTCAGTTCTTCTACTGGGAACACTGCATGGTCCGTGCGCTGGGTCTCCACTTATTTAAACAGACGACATCTCGTGTACTTTGTCCTTAACATGAATCTACTTGATTTTCCCTCGTAACTTGGACCTCTCTATGTAAGTCATCGCCTTACTTCTGAGTAGGTGCTCCTTCGTACCCTTGACCTTGAAGTCCCTATGCAACCGAGTGTTGCCAGGACTTGTCGCGGAAGCCCCCAACATCCTTGTCTTTCTTGAAGATGCCCTTCAAGAAACCTTCGCCTTCGATCTTTCAAGTCTATGTTTGCCTCTACCAAAGTCAAGCATAACAGTTGCAGCCAGAGAATGTATACTGAGCATAACTCAACACATGGATATAACAACTGCAGCCATGATAGGACTGAAAGGGGTGTGTCAAGGCATCCAAAAAGTGTGACATGATGTGTGGACTATACCCTGCTAATGCTGCTGGCATGTGGACCTTGGGTAGCAACATCTTGCTTCAGTCACCACAGAAATGCAATGGAGAGTTGCGATGGTTCTACCATTGCCAAGCCATCTGGTCCTGGACATTTACTGCAGTACTTACGATAATTACCATCACACCTTTTTGCAAGAACGGTGATAGCATGTTGTACAGTAATTCCTCATGAGACACCACTCTTGTGTTGCAATATATCAGTGTCGTTCCCTTGTACCATTAAATCACAGCAGGTTTTTCAACTGCATCTTGCAAAACCCCAGGCCACCCTTCTCCCTGTGAACCCTTCAAACTGCGTCAAGCCTACATACTGCCTTTGCCGTGTCTTGCAAAACCCACCCTTCTCCCTGCCTTGCAGAACCTGCCCTTCCCTTCTTGTCGCTGTTCTTAGCAACCCAAACACGCTGGAGTGGCACTGGCGATGGTGCTCTCAAATGCCTGCCCATGCCCACATTGAGCCAATCACGGTGACCGGCTGGATCCAATAACAACATTCAGTTGAACTCAAGTCGAAACTGTCTCTGGGATGATGGACCCTTGTCCCACAGGATGCACAAATACTTGTTGTTGTCTTCGCTGTATCTTGCAAGACTGCCTTTACCGGTATGTACGATATCTAATACTGTCTTGCAAAACCCACCCACCAACTTTCAAAACATGTCTTGCAGGACGTCTGACCGCATACTGTCTCCGTCGCGTGTTGCAAGTCCCTGCCAGTGTGACATCCATGGTTGAACAGTCTTGCAAGGTCTCACTGGCAGTGCTATGCCATTTCCTCCACTTGCTTCTGATCAGTCAGTGCAATTATGTTCATTTCAGGGCATTGAAGCTAGCTGTGACAAGATACAGTGGAATTACTCGTGCTGCCCTGTCTTTACTCGTTTCAACTCATAGTGCGTCATTGACTCGGACTGAACGTGCTCTGGCGACTCAGACTTCGCCCGCCACTTCATGTTGGCGGGCACCTCGATTCGATTGTCCAAGGCCTATCAAAACTTAGAGTGTGCAGTCCTGGACATACTAGCAACACTTACCAGCGTGATCTCAATTTCCTCAGGTTCATTCTTGAAGGTCGGTTTAATGTTCTCAATATTTTCTTCGTTCTTAACAACGCATTGTCCAACAGAAGTGCTTGCATCCTCATTACAAGGCTTCCTCTCTTCGTTTATCTCAAGCAGCTGCTCAGAGGTTAGTCAAGACAAAAACACTGCAACATTGAGACACACTTACAACAGGTCCATCAAGACCATACACATAAGTTACCGCAAGCGACTGAAATTTTATGCCATATGGCATAAAGACTTTGACCACTTGTTTGCGGCGGGAGGGAGGCATGGTGTATGTGGTATTGAGGGGAGAGTAGCAGGTGTTTGTGCCCTGCTTTCTTTTGAACATGGGGGTAGACGTGAATGGTTCTTTGATGGATCCCACTCCGTCTTCCCCGTCTTGCAAAGCCTAGCCCTTTCTGTCCGAGTTGCACACTCAAACATCTCCCTCGCCACGTTGTCTTGCAAGAGCCAAGTTCGCCATCTATATTGCAAGACCACCCTCACGTACTGTACTACATATAGCATGTATTGCAAGACTACAATATATACTTCCTAGTTCAAACTCATTATCTCAGAGGGATTGTCAAGATTGATGCCACCACTGATCTCGATGTATCTTTGTGTATTTCGCCAAATATGCTCAAAGTGCTTCGCCAAGTCCTGTCTAAGTGCTGCTTGGCGCAGCGCATATGCCCTCATCCCCTCATTCAGTGCAGAATTGTCAGTTTCGATAAGCGCCTGCCTGTCCAACCACCAAGTCGACTGCCAGTGAAAAAATTGCAAGATTTGACGCTGTTCCTCGACCAACAGCTTGACCTCTTCTGCCCTGCGGTGTGCCCAGGCTCGGGCTTTGCACCATTCAATCCGAATCACTGAATATACCATCAGGTAGGTTAAGGATTCCTCTGTGGCATCTACTTACCATCCTGCAGGCTCTGGTCTTCACCTCCTTCACCATTTCCACTTCCACAAGTGATCCAGATCCAAGACAGTCTTCTCCGTCCTTCGCTCGGTTGGTCGTCAGTGCCATCCATCATGCAATGGATATCTTCCTTTTCAAGAGGCTGGAACGTAGATTGCCAGCCCACTTTTCCGAGCAAAGGGGATAATGTCAACAAGGCACTGTAAGCAGCACGGTATTTGGTAGCACACAAGTCTATCTTCACCCTGACCAATGCAAGACAATTGTGCACCTGAGTAGTTGCACCTTGGCCACGTAGGAACCGATCTTTGAAGCGAAGCATATAAGAAAGCAAGCGAAGTCCCTGCTGCAACTCCTCGAGCGCATCGTGAGCCTGACTGACGCGAAGCTTCCATTCAATTTCCTTGAGTTCACGATCACATGGAATTTGGCGTTGAAGAGCGGATGGAAGCCAGAGATGAAAGTGTTCAGGGGATTGGACCACTCCGGAACCAAGAGATGTCTTCACATGGAGGGAGACAATGCAAGGAATGTACAACATTTGGACATCAGTCCAAGCCTCGACGCGCCTCATGAGTGCATTGCTGCATTGAAGCAATTTAGTTTTCTGTTGATCGGTCGCATGTGATCCTAACTTCTCTGTATCAAAGCGAAGATGTTGTCTGCAAAATATTAGCCATGGTGTGACTGTGATAAGTACCAGGAACTCACTGTTGTTCTTCCAAATCGAGTCTGGTGCCAATCAGAACACTTGATGAGATTTCAGTGTGAACAGGAGCAGCATCCATCAAGTTGACTTCCTCTCTTGCAAGCTGCAGGCGCACAGAAGCCTGCGTGATCGCTAGTGGATCTCAATTTAGCTAAAAGTCTGGATAAAATGACAGGAATGACATACTGCTTGCCTTGATCTCGAACGGGTTCGGCTTCGACAAATCCGTCTCCCAGGCCTCGACATCCGCTTTCCATTTTGATAGCTGATCCCCATATCGCTCTTTAAGGGAACGCTCAAGTTCACAAAGATCGTCCTGATGATCATTCCGTTCGGGCACCGCATCTATAATCTTGCAGAGAATGGCCTCGCCTGCACCGGTTGAAATGGTAAGTCTTCAAAACGCGTTCAACGAAGCTTACTTACATAAACTGGTCAGCTTCTTCCAGTTGCTGTCTCCGATGAGGTCGTCAAGGGTATCGCGGCGGTGACCAGGTCCCATCTCCTTAGAACTAGATGCCATGGCATTTAGGACTGCCCAGCCTTGCTCAGGAGCCTCTCCATCGGTCCGTCCCATACCTGAAATGTAATTGAACAAATACTGCCATTGACACTTGGCGACGTGTGCAGGGAGATGAAATTTTGGCACGAGCGCATTGATCTTCCTATCCTTGTAAGGGAATTGCATGGAATGCGGAAGGGTTGTCATGCGCTCCCAAAGGTGTGTCATCCATTGACAAGCGATGTTGTACGATATGTTCAGGACTCTGACAGGCGTGTTCTTGATGGCTGAAAAGAAGAGATAATCCATATTGATGTACCTGATGGGTGAATTTGGTTAAAACAAGAAATACGTCAAAAATATGCATACCGTTCTCCCTTTTGAAGGTCGCCAACACTGCTTGGAAGCTTCATCTCGTGGCGCGCACAACAGACGCTGCCTACTCTGGTGGCTGTGAGCCCTCGCGTCGACTTCGATTCTGTGGCATTTACGGCACTATGACTGGAGCACATGCTCTTCTGCATGTCTGTCAGCCATACTTGATCCAAGGAGAAATTCAAGTTTAAGGTACACATACAGTGACTCCAAAAAGCGTTACAATAACTAACCTCAAACCGGGGCGCGAAGCGCCCCGCAACCACCCGTGGGAATCCCACTTCGCTT
>JBBPSD010000467.1:0-24036 GCA_038093415.1 Xerocomellus chrysenteron | reverse complement strand
GCTTAGCAGATAGTAGAGGGCGTTTGGACTTGACTACAGCCTTCATCCCAGACTTTTTCAAGTGGTGACGAATGGTGTTAGGGTGGAGAGGCTGGTTAATAACATTGGAGAGTGTTTTGGTCGCCTGGACAGCATTCTCTGCCTTGCGAGATGAGATAAGGTGGATAGCATGTCGGATATTGGCAGGGGAAAGCTTGGCTGGATGACCTCCAACAGACTTTTGGAGGTCAGAATGCTTCTTGGAATGAAGTCTGGATATAGCAGCAGTGCTGACACCAGTGCTAGATGCAATAGAGCGAATGGAGTGGCCAGAATCAAGCTGAGAGAGAATGGCATTCTCCTAAGTAGCAGAGAGAGATCGCATGATGATAGTGGTAAAGAATAAAGAGGCATGGGAATGTTTTCAGACTCAGACATGATGTTTATATGTATATCTGTGTCTGTATCACCAAACAACAGAAAATAACCTCTTGTATGGTTGAGATCCAGTATCTTATAGCAAAAGTCCAAAAACTGTTACAATGGTGTTCCTGTTTTAAAACTGTTATATCTCGGCAGCCCCTGGGCCGCATCACATGACCCAATGATCGGTTTGTAGCCAAGGGTGTGTACTCTATTTCGTCCCACCAAAGTGAAGTGGGATTCTCACGGGTAGTTGTGGGGTGCGAGGTTAGTTATTGTAACGCTTTTTGGAGTCACTGTAGTCTTGTACCATAGTTTCATATCTAGCATTTGTTTTTATGTAGTTTGATTGTAATTTTGACTTCATCAGATCAATTTGTATTAAGAAAAACGTATAGGAGACACATCTAGTCTAATTGTCACCTCTTCACTGCCGCTTGACCTCAACCAACAATGTTTTAGTCTACTTCACTGGTGGCTCTTCATGATCTTTGCTGTCGGTGGCAAGAGGTAGACAACGCTTGACACCTTTTGGTGGGCCAATTTTCATCAGTGGGTTAGCCTTGGCAATACCAGCACACCAAAAAAGGATGGATTTCACATTCTTGTCGCTTATCTTGGTTTCTTCCAGGTAAAAAGGAATGTAGGGATATGCACATGTCATCTTTTGTGACTTGAGCCTTTCAAGGTCTCATAGAACCATGCCAAGGAGCATGATTTGGGTCGCCATGTAACCCCTGCTATGGCATCCATTCTTCCCATCTAGTTTGACCTTAAGTGCCTTGGGTCCCCATGTCTTCCATCCGGTATGCACCTCCCGCCCGGCATGATGTAATGAATGTTTCGCCGAGAATGTCAGGGGCAGAATATCATTGACTGGCTCTTTAGTATCCTGGTGTTGGCACATTAGTCAATTCTTAGGAGGAAATCAGTGTCTCACTTTAAAATCCTCGATGTTCCAAACTGCTTTTCAGTATTCAACCTCGTGACTTAAGGACATGAGGAAGTCCCTGGTCTGATCCCACCCTTTTGCATCCTATGGGGATCTGAATGGCCTCAATACAATCTTGTTGGCGTCAGCATCCCCAAGCTGGTGCTCAACCCGCCGACACCATGGCATAATGTGATCGTCAATTTCTCCATCGCCAATGATGGAACTTTGTAATGCTGATGAAACCAAAGGATATTGAGGTATATGTTCCCTCTTTCCATTGACAAAATCCTTGTCCTGAAGAAGCATGCCTGCAAACAAAGTGAGCTTTGAGAGCTCTAATCTTCCATGTTGCTCTCCAGAATTGCCGAAGATATCAGTGCCAAACAGGGAATTGTGTTCTTCTGACCAACAGTGGCTGTCAGGTGGCAGCAAGTAATGGCGATATTCCCAATCTATGTTGCCAGGGACAATGAAACCGTCGCCATCTTCATTCCTAACCTGTGAAATGTCAGTTATGGTTTGGTGTTGAGAATCTTATCAGCTTACGGGTGCAGAATGCAGTTGATGAACTAGCTGCAGATATTCTTCTTGCTTGCTTAGTGTAAGCAAGAAAGCTACTTGAGATTTCCAATTCATGTTGTAAAATGCCGGACTACCGTTGGAGCTGGGAACGAGGTCATTGGACTTCGGCAAGTCACCAAAATTAAACAACAGGCTTTTTAGGCCTAGAACAGTTGTTGGCAGCGAGGCCTGTCTGGCCTTCGGGCTCCCTTGGGTGGCCCTGATTACTATGTCAGTAAATTGGAAGAATAGCTTAGTGAGAACTACCTTTTTTCGCCTTTCTTTTTTTTGTTGGGAATGAATTCCGAATCGGCGCTGGGATTGCACTCGGCAGTGTTGGGACTGGTGAGGGGCTTGAAGAGCGTGATGTTGGGACTGGTGATGGACTTGGAGTCAGCAACATTGGGACTGGGGATGGGCTTGGAGTTGGTGATGTACAGTAGGAACTGGTAATGGATCACATGGCTGTGTCGGTAAAGCTGATTGGGAGATGAGGATGGCACCATGCTTGATCTCCTCTCCAACATTGGCCTGTAAGTGCTCTTGAACTTGAAAATTACCATAATGTCCTTGTTATCTTGCCGTTCCTTCGAATGGCATAAAATGTCAATGAGAACACCTTGGCGTATGTGTGATGGATCAAGGCTTGCCCCTTCTGGCAAGGAACCCGCCATCATCTCGATGAACTTGCCTGGGTTCTGTTGCAGCTGTTCCCATGGAATCCTGGCTTTGGCATCTCCAGTGCTATTTTGATAGCATTTCGTCAAATACTCCCTTAGGAGTGTCTTCATGTCGAGAAGCTTTCCTTTGGAAAAGTCGATGTCAGGAAGTACTGGCCAACCATCATAGTTGATCGTGATGGTTGGCCCCAAAGGTTTCTTCGCTGAGGCTGATTCTTTTTGCAATCGAGCTGAGTGATATTCATTCAATGAGAAATAGTATAGTGCATCCACTGCTGAATGCCTGTGTGAGGAACTTCTTCCATTGTTCATCCATCTTCTTGTATTGTTCTGGGAACGACTTTTTGAATGTTATGGCATCACGGAACTTGTCATTATGGTCAAGACTAGATATTTCAGTTCAGAAACGCTTGAGGCTTTTAATACTAAATTGACTTACCAAGATTGAAAGATTTTCCCCTCTTCATTTTCATATCCCCACAGCATTAACATTCTGATACCGAACCGATTCCACAAGGTCCTACTGAGCTGCCGAAAGAATGCTCCCAAGTGCCACTTTCACTCTCTAGGCCAAAACTTTGAACATATATTGCATATGGATTATTCCATTTCTCGGCCATCTTTTTGTAGCTCTGCAGCTCATCATCCTTCAACACCTTGGCGAGCTCAGTAGCAGCTTTCCGATGGGCAGCGAGGTACTTTGCTGAACCAGGCAAACCATTGGTGAGCTTGCCAGCTGCTGCTTTGATCTCTTCCGCCTCCTTATCTATAAATACAAAATATCAATTAATATTTTTGAAGAACTCGCTCTCGTTCTTCATTTCCCAGCCATGAGTCGACAGCCAGTTTTTGATCGACTGTTGACAATCTTCAGTGCCTTGACAGGAAGTGCAATCCTAGAAATACTTACAACCTCAATGTTATCCACAGCTTTGCTATCGTTGAGCTCATCAGGAGAAGCAACTTTCTTCGCGAGTTTGAGATGAAGTTCGTCTTCTTGGTCGCTCTATTCTTGCCTGTATTCCTCAATGACACCACTGAGGATCTCGACTTGAGCATCGGTGAAGGTAACTCCAGGCAGGTTGTCCTGGTTCAAGCAGGGGATGATGGGACAGCAGTGAGTAAAAGATAGATTGAATAGGAGGGCAAGAAAGTGACTTTTATCTGCAGGTGATGAGAACTGAACTTTAATAAAATGAAGAACAATGGGCGTGTATGTAATGGAAGCGACAAAATGCTGGAAAAAAAGCACTGCAAAGATGTACATACCACATTGTTTAGAGCTGTCACACACGCAAGAAAAAATGAACTTGGCTATTTTTCCAGAATGACAAGCTCCCATTGCCAAGAAGTACACACTGGAATGTCTATCTGTGTCAGCCTGTCTGAAATGCAGACAAGGTGGGGATCTCGAACTGCCTTCACAGTACAGAAGTCCCAATCAAACAAAAAATCATCAACAAATGTTGAAGTCACTTCTCAGGGCCCACCAACTGCCCTTTCATTTGACTTCGCTGGGACAGGCTAAGGTGACCATGCTTTCTACAATGACAGGTTCATCTCAGTATTCAAATCAAAAGAAAAAAAAAAAGGTACTTGCTTTGATCTCATCAATCAACAAGCTCACCATGCCAAGTTACATATAGGGACAAAGTGAATTCATGCAAGATTGGCTCCCCATCGTGAATGATTACCTTGAAATCCTTGTCCAACATGAAGATTATTCTGGGGATTGTCTGTGTCAGAAAGAATGTGGTAGAGAAGGAAATTGGCGCTGCCTTGACTGTTTCAGCAAATCATTGTTGTGTACTGAATGTTGCTGTTCAGATCATTCTCAGCATCCATTCCATCGTGTTGAGGTTTGGTGTGGGCAGTACTTCGCCCCTTCTTCACTATTGGTGTCAGGAGTCTAGGACATGGAGGCCAGCCATGCCCCAATGCTCTCCAGCCTCGGGATGACACATGGGTTGATGATCCTGATGATTCCGCCAAAGAAGATATCGACAATCCTAGTCTTGCCAACCCCACAGTGCCCCCTGCCTTTAATGATATTTGTCTTTCCTGGGACACAGGAACGAGCAATCACATGGAAAGAAGCACTACAATGCCCATGGAAATCCTCTCATGATCCTTGTTGACTGGTCAGGTGTTCATCATCTCGCTATTCAACCCTGCCACTGTCATGGTCATCCCCCTATTCACCATCAATTGCTGCAAATCGGCCTATATCCAGCAATCCAGACATCTCCAAGAACAGCATTCAGTTTCGCCATTCTAGACGACTTTAGGTTGATGAACTTGGAGTGTACAGTGTCTGCCAATGGCTTTTTTTTAGTTATCTTTGCCGTGTAACAGATTCTTTGTTCCCTCATACTCAACCTGTGAGTGAAACTGTTTCACTGAAATGTTTATTAAATATCTTTTCACCCAGGACCAGTATCATGAACAAATGAGACTTTCCAGGCAATGGAGACATCTGAAAAAGAAGATTAAATTTGGTCTAGTGCACAGTTGGAGAAACGCTGGTCCTGGAGATCTCGCCTTCTTCTGTCCAACTTGTCCCCAGCCTGGTGTCAACCTTCCTGCAGACTGGGCACAGGACACCGATGACTGGAAGTACCAGAGAGTTTTTGTTGTGGATGGCAACTTCTCCGCCGAGCACATGAGAGCTAGGGGAAATAGTCAAGACATCCATTTGACAAAGGAAGCTGGTTACTGTACTGCCTTGGATGAGTTTAACCAGCATTTGTCTACTGCCAAGGATATCCAATCCGTGAGTGTTGCTGCCTCTTGCAGTCTCAGCTCAACGAATCTTATAGAAATCTACTTGCAATGAGCACCATGCCATTAAAGGTACCCATGGTTCTCATCGCCATCTTGATACTACTGGAATCAGGGCCATTGCTTGTGCCAGGCATGGTTGCTTTGTGCCAACAAGCATCATAGATTTTCAGAAGGGCGAAAAACAGATCAACATGGACTTTGCTCTCTGCAAAGCCCTCAATCGAATGAACGGTATCCCTAAAGTGGTAGTCCTGTATGACATTGCCTGCCAGTACAGCATCAACTTCCATCGCTATATATCTCAAAGTCCATCTCTGACTTTGCCACCAAATTTAAAAATTGTGTGGGGTATTGGGCTATTCCATATTCATGCCCATCAGGATGCCTGCACACCGAGGTACTCGCCAAACTACATTCCTGGTGTCAGCCAGGTGGATGGCGAAATTCTGGAAACATTGTGGTCCTCGTTGAATGAAGACAGTGGCAGCACCAGGTCAATGATGACGGCCCATCGGTGGGAGGTGTTGGATGACCATATGTTGGACAGTAACTAGAAGAAGAAGTTGAGGATGGGTGTGTTCTCTGTGCCAGCATGGAATATTACTAACTAAAAACAAGTTACTTCGTTGTGCAGAAAGTACAAGAAGTCATTGAAAGGACTTGCATTGGCGAAGCAAGCCTACGATTCCTTGACTGAGGCAGCCAACACCAACATCATCAAGTAATGGTCTACAGAGGAGGAGAATGCACAGGCTAGACGAGCTGAAGACGTCTTGTCCATGGACTTGTTTGATGTACATCTGAAGCAAGGTTGGCCCTTCAAGAGTCCGATTTAAATATGCCACATGCTCTAACATTCCATACATGACACAGGCCCCAGCAAAGCAGACATGCAGTTATGACTGATACAAGATGCCGTGACACCGAGCGGCGAGAGAGGTGCTACCGCCTGGCTGAGCCTTGGTTTAAAGTTGGAAGAGATGCAGTGGGTCCCCTTTATCGTTCATTGTGACCACAAATTCACTAGCAATTATTACTTGATGATAGGCTCAAAGTTCAGGAATTTGCCAGGAAGGTTTCACGTTCACTGACAGTCCAAGAGCAACTCGAGCTTGCAAACTGGAGACAGTGTTTAAACATTCAAATACAAAAGTTTAAGAATGATACATCGTCATTCATTGCCAAAGACGACAGTAGTGACGGTTGGCTGTAGGATGCTGATGTTGAGCATTGAAAACTATCCTTGCCATCCACATTTGGAGTGGAGAAATGCCAAGATTTTGGTGTTGGATTCTTGGTCAAGAAAGAACTCATTCTCCGGCAAGGACAAGCCAATGATGCTCTGCATCAGCTTCACATTGACTTAGGACATCGTTCGTATTTATATTGCACTTATATCTTCCCAACTATCGATCAGCTTCTTTGTTGTTGCGACTTCCTCAGACCGAACACCCTGTGATTTCTCCAACATCTCCAAGGTCTTCTCAAGGAGTGTGAGGCATTGCTCCTCCAAGTTTCGCTTCTCTATCTCCACAAGGAGCCTGTTGAGCTTCTCCCTTTGTTCAGTGATGAGCGAACCTATTTGCCAAATGAGACCTTCCAGTTCAGCATTTGTTTCCTTCGCCAACTCCAAATAACGTTGAAGCTCCTTCAATCTTGATGTTGAATTACCCGCTGGCATCCTCGGCAATGGTGCCGAAAGCATGACGGCTTATCATCAAGGAATAATCATCAATTGTATGATAGACCCTCGACTTACCACTGTCTCTGGGCCTGTGGCATCTGTGCAGAATGAGTGGCCTTTTGCCCCCAGATAGGGCGAAATCAAGCCACCAGTGAGTCTCTTTGGCACCGAAATCCCCTCAGTGATCTAGAAGTATGTCTTCTTCCAAGGTGGGTTCTAGGTCTTGCCCAATGTCAAAGGCTTGTTGCCAATCGATCGACTCAATGAGTGGATCGGAATGCGAAATGTCATTGAAGGAGACTTGATCAATCTCCTTGCCTGTCTTTCGATGCAGACAGGCAAGGGCGCTGAGCACCACAGTCAGAACCTTAAGTTCAGGATGCTGCTGAACATAATACATAGTGGCTAACTAAGGATGGATTATGATTTCCCTCACGACATCACAGAGAATAGCAGGTAAGCTTACAGCTTTGCGCACAGTTCCCTCTTTGACCTCCCTTGAATTTGTGACACTGTACAAATATGCCTTGATCTCCTTTATCCTTTCCCAGTGGTAATAAATCTGTTTCTGAAGGGTTTGAACACCCCGGCGAGTGGTACGGATGACATCAGCAGGAGATGGGATTTTGGTGGCAAAAGGATTTGTAGCTTGGGCAGACATGACGATGATGCTTAGGCGTAAGAATGTGGTGGGTGGTCATAATGTGGCTTCTTTGAACGCAGTGCCACGGGTCCACATTTTTGGATAAGCTTTAACAATGGGTCATTGCTGTGGATCTGATTCCATACACATAGCAAATTAGAGCTGAATTGGATTAGCATGATTATTGCTTTCATCACAGGGTCAGATTAAGACAAGTGACAGCATGAGATTCAGTAACCTCCAGGATATGACAGCAAATGAGCGCCAAAGATCTATTCGCTGATCGGTGGCACTAGGATTATCATTCATCTGCCTAGCACATTATCATACTCAAAAACTCTCACCTTCGTCTCATGTCCACCAACATCTCCCCATCCCCTCAACAGACAGTCCTTTCCCGCCTCATTCGGGAGGTGTACCTTGAGATCGAAGAATCCTTGGTAATGGCCATGTACCAACTCGGCATGCTGGAATTCCTAGAGGACATTGACAGATACATGTTGGAGCTCTCGCGCCGGAACTCCCCTGATTCCTCCTCCTCCTTCGTCACCGCCCTGTCCACCCGCACTACACCTTCCTCTAACATCTCGGCCTCCTCCTCCCCCCTAGTATCTGACGAGGAACGTGTTCTTAAACGAGTTGAATCTTGGTGGACTGGAGGTAACACGCAAGTCCCCCTCCCGCCCACTCATCCACGCTACCATCAAGCCTGCCACTCTTGCCATCGTCTGGGCCATTATCGGAACCAATGTCCCGTCTACCAATGTCACTCTTGCCTTCGCTGGGCGCCTGGTCATAACCCTAACCATTGCCCTCTCCGCCGCCGCCCTCTCCCGCATTCCCCCACTGACTCCTCCCCCACCACTTCCCGACAATCATCTGGATCTTCACGCTGCTCCCCTGTCCCCACTCCTCCTCCCCGCCATTCCCACTCACCGTACCCTTGGCCTTATTGCCCATGCAACAGGAACTGCTCCCCCATCTCTGACCATGATGATATTGATGTCTACGAGGACATCTTGGGTGATGGAGTCATCGACAGCGTAGGCTGGAGCAACATTACTGGGTCTCCCTGCGGGTCCGATTTGGGATACTTTTGAACCTTCGTCGTAGTCTCAGGGTTAGTACAGGGGTAATGTTACGATTTCTCCTTTTCTTTCTTACATCGCTCGCCTGATGATTTGTGACTCTTACTGGACTCACTTCTCACTGTTCCTCTAGAACACCTTACGCCTAAACATGGCTTCTGTTGTTTCACGCCATGCATGGTTCCCTTCTTCTTTTCCCACGGATGTCATCCCTTTCCTGTGTAACTAGTTACACAGCTTCTTCCCTTCTATCGCACGGACCACCTTTCCATTTATATCTGTCTTAGTCTTTCCGCTAAGAACACTGCTTGGTCCGTGCGCCGGGTCTACACTTATATAAAGCGACAACATCCCATGTATTTCTCTTCAACTTGAATCTACTCGATTGTCCCTTGTCATCTGGATCTCTCTAAGTCTCTGTGCTACTTCTGAGTGCGCGCTCCCTTGTAAAACCCTTGCCCTAGAAACTCCAAGCAACTGCTCGTTGCACGGAGCCACTGTGGAAGTCCCCAGCATCCTTGTCCCTTGAAGAACGCCCTTCAAGGATCCCTTGTCCTTCGCCGTTTCAAGTCTATGTTTGTCTCTACCTGAGCCAAGCATAACACCAGTCATAGTATTGTGTCAAGGCCAATAACAGCACGAACCTGATGGCCTTGTTGATCCTCTTCCAGTGCCACTATTCACATACCAGTTACATTATCTGGCTCATCAGTGACCAGTAAGAACCATTTGACTAGGGCATACCGGTACTTCTTCAGCCTGTAGGGAAATAAGAACAGTAGACACACCCTGGCCACCAGAAGCCCATGCAGTCCCTCACCCCCAGCACCTCCGTTTTCAACAAAGACAGTGTCTTTCCATGCAGGTCCCACCTGCCATGACAGCATACAATGAATGATGTCACAGTGCATCCCACCTACTATTGGCTGATCGCCCGGTGCGTAGCAGGTTGCCGTTGCCAAGTTGTATACCTTCAGATTACTGCCAAATTGTGGGCATAGGTTCAGTTCAATCTGGTCGCCAGGAACCTCAGCATCAGGATAAAGCTGGTTGTACAGAAAATGGCGGATGCATGGCACCAACTCATCATAACCAAAGTGCATCACAATGTCTGCCACTGAATGTGGCAGACCTCATACTACATACGAGACTGTTAGTCTTCTTCCATCTGTGGCTGGAGCACTCAGACATACCATGGTGACAAGCCAGTTGTACATCAAACATTGTTGCTTCTGGTGGGTCCTCTATTGCACCTTGACCATCATCATTGTCATTAGTGACTTGATCATTGGCAGCTGCACCAATGGGCAGAAGAGCACCTTGCAGCATACCTCTTTTCGAGTAATTGACTCATGCAGCAGCAAGTTTATCAATGTGTTGGTTCATCACCAACATCTGACCCAAAGCTTCGTAGTGATTAGAACACCACCAGGGTTCTTTCACTGCCCTGATATGGTGAGACTCGGTGAGAGAGGAACAGAGTCCATTCGGTGTGCCAAACATCTTGATGAGGGTTGAGTAGTGTGTTATTGAGTGTTGGCGTGGCAGTGAAAAGTTATCATGAACTTCTGTGGCAATGAAAATGTCTTGTTTGGCATGAACCCATTGTATGGCATTGTTAATGGCAGTGAGTGTTGACTGGTTGATAACATGCCATCGAATGATATAGCAGAATTCTAGGAATGTACATATTACCCAAATCATCTCTTCCAGCAGGTAACCAACAAGAGCTGGGGGATAGATCTATAGTGCATACATCAGAAATGAGAACAATTCATTGTAGTTATTCCAAAACTGCTGAGACTCACCTTCATCAATGTCTTGGAGTCATTCCTAGTCCACTGCTTAAACCCCATGGTCCTGGGGGAAGCACCACAATCCAGGAAAGAGCAGCACAGCCATGATTCTATAATCAAACTATTTGACATTGTCTCAAAAATGATCAATTGCTTACCTGTGATCTATGTCCACCATTATGACTTGCACCTGGCACTCATCATGAGTCTTCATAAGGTAATTTCCGACCCATGTAACCATGTGGTCTTTGAACATGCCCTTGATAAGTTGATGCAATAGGACGGGAGCAATGAGCTTGTGGATATCAGCCTGGGGGAAGTGGGCAGTGAAGGGCTAGATGAATGATATAACAGTTAGGATGGTTAGCTAGCAAGAATACACTCACATGATGCACTACCATATTTCCCACTATGCTGTACTCTTCCCACAGCATCTGAGAATCCAGCATTTGAATGAGCTGTTTGGTGAGTAAATGCACGCACGGTCCTGTGCCTGCATCTAGATCATTGTGAGGGGCAGTGCATCTCAAATTCGCTAGCACCTCATAGTATCATAGTGGAGGCATGACAGTGACACACCTTGCACACCAGCCTTGGATGATACATGCAAGGAGCACTTGTTCCAGGTAATTTGTGATGTAAGGTCCCAGTTCATATATAACCCAGTGGAAATGATCATCTGTACATTGTGCAATCTGTGGCTGTCTCATTACTGGTTGCAGAGGTTGTGAGATTGCAGCAAGGCTCGAATGAAACAGCTGATGGCAGAACATCCAAAAGTTGAAGTTATTCTGGGCCTGATTAGCTATGCAACTGGCTTGGTTAATATATTTCAATTATAATTAGTGTAGACTCACTTTTGGGTATGGCTAGGAAGGCAAGGAGCACAATGGAATTGCAATGAGCATGACAAGTGTTGTTATGTAGATTACCCAGTGAAATATAGAGGGGGTAATATTTTGTGTGACCAGTCCCAACTGATACCGTGGTCTTATCACTGCTGAGAATGATGGGCGTGAACATGGCATCATGAGATTGAGGGTCTTTACTGATCTTTTTCTGTTGAATAAAATGAGTTCCAATCTATATCAAGCATTCAATATGTACACATTGGTCCCAAACCCATTGGCCAGACATTAAATCACATACTTCATGCTTGTCCCACTCATTAGTAACCACCTTTGGTGCATAGTCGATACTGCTGTCAAAGTCTGGATTGGCAAGTTGGTGCTCAGGTAAGACCAGCAGATTGTGATGCCATACATCATATTCAGCCATCATCCATGCGGGGGGTCTGCTGGTAACATGCCAGAATATTTGACTGCGAATAACTGCCAAGGGGTATCACTGTGTGAGATTTAATCTATTGTTTTATACAGTTTAGCGTGCGCTTTTAAAGGGGGGTCGTGATCACGGTAAATGGACACCATCAGCAAACAGAGTTCATTCATCTTGCCTGTGGACATTTGTTCCTTGTGATACAAAAAATCTGCTAGCTCAAATTCTCCATGGCTCTCAAAGGGCAACCAGTCGTTGGGCATGGGTTGGTCTCAAGGTAATGGAGAGTCATTCACAGGAAGGTCGTTGCCGTCCAGGAAACAACCAACACTCACTAAGAGCGCTACAAGTTCAAGTAGTGACAATAGAGATGGACTAGTAGCTCCTAGAGACGATGGGAAATCTCCCAAGAGGACAAGACTGAGGTCCTCCTGGCTTTCTATTGAGGCTTTATATACTATGTACAATGGGGTTTGGCTATGTGTATACTAGATCAAATGATATGCTATGCTACATGACTCCTCCATGAGTCGTACATGAGGATAACAGGTGTATCAGTACAGCCATGTAATGAAATAGAAGCTAACCATGAGGGTAAGGTGAGGTAGGCAGTGCACATGTGTGAGTCATGAGGCAAACATGTGCAAGGCTGCGCGCCATGTGTGATCGGTGAGGCCGACATGAGGTGAACATGTGTCAGACATGAGGTGCACTGCAATACACATGGTATCCATGAGGCGAAAGGGTCTGGACTATGAGGGGACTTGAGCATTTGGTGGTTTCAGGTGATAGGGGTCAATAGATAGGGGCTAAATGCGAAAGTCGCTCTAGAAAATCAGGAAAAATAGCGAGAAATCTGGGAAAATTAATATGGGTCTGTAACACTATCCCCTCTCTAAGGATCGACTTCCAGTCGATCAGTGTATGGATTGTAAAGCTTGGTATGCTCACTGAACATCATCCAGAGGTTGACTCGGGGATTTCTTTCATGAAACAGGTCCAATGCTGCTTTAGCATTTCCTAGATTACCCTTCGGTTCCCATGTGCGATCTTCTTCGGTGTAACCTTTCCAATGGACTAGGTATTCCATATGTTGGCCTTTCTTCCAGACATCAACAATATAGTCTACTTCATATTCGATTTCTCTGTCCTCAGTGACTTTCACTGGGCCAGGTCAAATAGTTGTTTGTCCTTCTAGCGGTTCGTTGTATGGTTGAATATGAGAGATATTCACTACTGGGTGAATGCGCATTGTTTTTGGTAGATGCAATCTGACAGCGTTATCTCCTACAAGCTTTGTGACATCATATGGTCCTAGCCATTGTTCTGTAAGTTTCTTGGAAGCACATGTGACTTTTAGATTGTCAGTAGAAAGCCAAACTTTATCACCAATCTGATATTTAGGGGTGATTGATCTGTGTGTCTGCTTGGACTTTCATCCATTATTGTGCTTTCTCTAGATTGGCTTTTGTTTGACCTAAAGTGTTCTGCATTATTGTAGTGAACTTTTCTGCAGCAGGAGGTTTAGTGATTCTTTGCTCAAAGTCCATTCGTGGACTATAGGACCGTGTCACTTTGAAAGGTGATTTCTGAGTGGAGGCTTGTTTCTTGGTGTTATAGGAGAATTGCGCTATTGGTAGCCAATCAACCCATTCATGTTGTTTCTCCACTGTGAAGAGCCAGAGGTACTATTGAAGATCCCTGTTCATCCTCTCTGTTTGTCCACCCGTCTGTGGGTGAAATGCGGTGGAGAGTTTTGGTTGGATGCCTAGCCATTTACATAAGTCTCTCATGACTTGTGATGCAAACTGTGGTCCTTGGTCTGATACTATGCTGCTGGGGAGTCCATGGTTTTTCCATACATTATGGAGGTAGAGTTGGGCAGTGTCGAGAGCTATGGTTGTTTTGTTGCAAGGGATAAACTCTACTTCCTTTGAGAAGCGGTCTACTACTACTAAGATTGAATCAAACCCATTGGACAATGGTAGGTCTGTGGTAAAGTCTACAGTGACCTCCATCCATGGGGTGTCTGGTAATTCTAGGGAAAGAAGCTTTCCTGGCGGAGCAAGGTTAGATGGTTTTATTCAAGCACATCTTTCACATCGGTTTGTGTATTCCTTGATGAATGTACTCATTCCAGGCCAAGTATAGCTTCTTTGGATGAGTTCCAATGTCTTTTCTCTACCCAGGTGTCCTGCGATTGGAGTATCGTGGTGTAGTTTGATGATATCTAAGCGCAATGCTTGATCATCAGGGACATAGATCTTTCCCTTTTCATCATAGAAGATCCGATCCTTGAGTACGTACTGTTTCCATAATGGAATGAGATCTGGTTCCTTAAGATCGAAAAGGAGATCCTTGATTGTGTCTATGATGATATCAGCATCTGTTGCAATGCGTACTTCTGTAGCACTACTGATCTGTTCTGGTGGTATGACAAGTATTCTTGTATTGTCTTTTTCAATTCCTATTGCATGGTCTTCTCGTCATGACAGGGCATCTGCTTTTCCCATGGTTGTGCCAGCCTTGTAAAGCCATTTGAAGTTGAATCGACTGAGATATTGGGCCCATCTGGCTTGATGTCGATTGAGGTCTTGGTGTTTCATAAACCATTGTAAGTTTGCATGGTTATTCCAGATTTCAAACTGGTGGTGTGCGCCTTCCAGATAGTGTTGCCATTGTTCCAATGATCTGATGACACTAAGCATTTCTTTGTCTGCAACTGGATAGTTACATTCTTCCAGGGTCATTGAGTGAGAGGAGAACACTACTGGATGCCATTTCCCATTTTGTTCTATGGAAAGTACTGCTCCAGTGGCAAAGTCTGAGGCATCTGTTTCTAGGCGAAAGACTCTATCATTGTCAGGATAGGTGAGGATAGGGGCTGTGGTGAAGCAGAGCTTCAGGGTGTTGAACACCATTTGTTGAGCCTCTTTCCATGCAAAGGGGGTGTCGTTCTTTAAAGGTCGTGCGACTTGTGCATAACCTTCAATGAATCTGCGGTAGAAGTTTGCTAATCCAAGAAAGCTTCATACTCCTCTGACCGTTTTAGGCATAGGCCATTCCTTAATGGCTTTTACCTTGGAATCATCCATTTTGATCCCCTCTCTAGAGACTATCATGCCAAGAAATTCCACCTCTTGGACGCTGAAAGTGCATTTCTCTGGTTTCGCAAAAACATCACGCTCTTCAAGACGTTTTAGGACCTTCTTTACAATCCTTTCATGTTCCTGGATATTGTCCATCTTCGTATAGATCATGAGATCATCGATGTAGATCACCATGATGTCATCCATGTCTGAGAAGATTTCATTCATCATTGTTTGGAATGTGGCTGGTGAGTTGCATAACCCAAAGTACATTACCATGGGTTCAAAGGATTCTTGATGACAGACGAAGGCAGCTTTCCATTCATCGCCTTCTTTGATACAAACATTATTGTATCCCCATCAGAGATCTATCTTGGTAAACCATTTCGATCCTTTTAGTTTGTCAACAAGTTGAGAGATCAATGGAAGTGGATAATTGTTCTTTACCGTGTGTTCATTCAAGTAGCGATAATCCTGTACCATATGCTTTCATCCATCTTTCTTTGGAATGAAGAATACTGGGGAGGTTTGTTCTGATTTAGAAGGTCTGATGTACCCTTTTGATAGTTGATCATCAATAAAGTCAGATACTTCCTTTTGTTCTTCAGGTGAAAGTGGTATGAGTTGTCCTTTTTTTGGTTTGAATGTTTCCTTGAGATCTATGGCATGGTCCCAAGGTTTCCTTATTGGCATCCTCTCAGACTCTTTCTTTGAGAATGCTTTCAGGCACTGGTGATATGTTCGTGGTACTAGGTTTGCTGGTTTTGAATCAGTTTTAGGGGCTGATTCCTCTTGTTTCAAGACAAGGATGTGTGCTAGAGAATCTTGTTCTTCAGATTCAATTTGTTGAGCAAAAGGGGATTTCTCTTTCAAGGTATGGCATATCCAGGGACACCGAGTCATTTTGACCATTCCTGTGGTCCAATCAATCTCAGGATTATGACACAAAAGCCATGTGTAACAGAGAATCATTTGATTCTTTCCCAAATCGGTCACTTCTGCTGTCACTTTCTCGCGGTGTTCCTGGAACTGAATAATGATCTCAGCACAATGAGTGATTGATCCGGTGGCATTTCATGTTCCGTCAATGTTATACACCAGCACGGGATTAGATAGTGGGGTCAATGGGAGTTTCATTTTCTAAGCATAGGCCTTGTCAATGTATATAGTATTGGATCCACTATCAAGGAAGGCTTTAATCTTCATGCAACGTTGAGTATGACGACCAGGGGAGATTTCTATGGTCAAGGTTATGTCTCAATTGCTAAGGGAGTGAATACGAGCATTGAGTATGACGACTAGGGGAGATTTCTATGGTCAAGGTTATGTCTCAATTGCTAAGGGAGTGAATACGAGCATTGTCTGGGATTGAGCTAGAGGTGTGAGTATAAGCGGAATTAAGCACCGGTTTAGAGCCCCAGCCAAGCTCCAATTCCATTGGAGACCCCACTTGACTATGATAATTTAGACTATGATACTCACTAGATACTTTGGCAACTGGAACACCCAGACCATTCAAGTTGCTTTGCCTTTTCCCTTATCTTTAGGGGTTTCTTCCTTGGTCGCTCTGATCTTCCTGGATTTTGAGCAAGTCTTCTTGTAATCTCCTCGAGACCAATTGCATTCCCGGCATTTGGTTGATGGTCTAGAACAATCTTTACCGAGATGTCCATCTGCACCGCAGTTGAAACATCCAGTGCAGCGCTTGGCTTTTCCTTTGGAGGGTGCATCAATGTGTTCCTCATCTTCACTTTCATCCCAACTCTTGTTTACTGTGCCAATGTCCATGGCGTTCGGGTCAGGGGTTATTCCTTGGGATTGGAAGTGAGATGATGTACCAGCCATAGGGAAAAAGCCTGTTCTTCCTTTGCGGAGGAAGTTCATGGTCTCCATCATTTCTCCGATTGTTCGCACTGACTCAAGGTAAGCATATACATCAGTGCTAGATCTCTTTCCTTCTCAGATGATCTGATCTCAGATTTCAGCATTCATATTCTGTTCAAGAATATCTATGGCATAAGAATGACCGATTCCTGTATCCTTAAAGTACTTGGTAAAGAGATCAACATAGTCACATGATCAGGTATTTGCTTGTTTGAGCTTCCACAGCTTCTGTCTGGCCCAATCTGGTCTTGCTGTTGGACGGCACTGTTTCACTATGTCCACTTCGAGTTCAGACCAAGTATACGTCTGCCCTTTCTCAAGCCGTTGAGCAGAGAATGTTCCTGCTTTCTGTTTCATTCAAGAGAGTACTGCTACTACGGCATCATAGGACATTGGAGGAATGGTTGGCTGGTTGATGTTTAGCCATGTCTTCATTTTTAACCACCATTCCTCAAAGTGGTTGATCTCTCCATTGAAGTTGCCTGGGTCGGCAAACACTTCTAGTTTCTTGGAGGTCCCACTGGTCGGTGGTGCACCCAAAGCTCCTGGTGCTGGTGGGGTTTGTAGGGTCGTGACAAGGGTGGACACTTTCTGTAGTTCTTTCTCTAACATTAGAGAATAGGAGTTGATCACCTCAAACTAATCTCCCAAGAATTTGAACTGCGCGTCCAGATCAGATAGCTGGTAGAGATCATTCATGAACTGTCCAAGGTTGAAGTTGTGGGAGTTGTAGTTGGCCATGGTGGAAAGAAAAGCTTGGATTAGATTACAAGCAAATCAAGCAAGATAGTAACTACTGTAGACTAGAAATAAATTTACTCTGCGTTCTCGAAGTTACCAAGACCTGGGATTTTGTCGTTAATGTTTATTTCCCACTGGTCTTGTTGTTCTTCTTGGATTGTGGACTCTTCGAGTTCCAGAATGCCTGGGTGCAGAGTATTGGTGTGGAAGGGAAATCTGTTTGCTTTTTCAAACTGATTTTGGAAGTTCTGGGCAAAGAGACGTCCTGTGATCTCTCTGATTTGGTTGATGTTCACGTGGTCGAACACCCAATCAATCCACTCAGCAGTATGGAGTTGGGGTTGGGTTTCTTGTTTGTTCCAATCATCTGCATGGTTCCAACCATCTTCGTTTCCCCAAGCCTCCTGGTTTTCCCAGTTATCATTGATCGCCTCATACTGTTCTTCTGGTACTATGTAGGCAATTTGAGAAGGATCGGAGATGGTGAAGGAAATGATTGTGTTGTTTCAGTAAATGTCAATGCTGATAGGTTGACTTGCGGGTACTGCTCAGCAGATAAAGAATTCAAGAAACAAGAGAATGACTATGAACAAGTAGCAAAAGGCAATGAGGTACTGGTTCATACAGGTTTACGGATGGTGCAAGTGGTTTGTTTCTTGAGACGGCGCGATGTCTTCAAGATGTGGTGATAAGGGGAATCGGGTGTGTAAGATTTACCCAATTTGCTAAGAGATGTGACGTGAGATTGGAAGCACTTCTTTTGATCCGGTGTTAATCTCCGATGTTGATTAACTCGATCCAGATCTAGCTTGACAATGACTTGTCAGTGTTGTCCTCAAGAATCACACAAGGTCCTCGGATGTATGGGGGCAGTGGATATGGAGAAGGGTTACATGGCCTAGGCACATGTATTGGAGCTTCGAAACAAGGTACTCTGCGTAAACTAGGTATGACACGGGTGGTGACAAATGTAGTCTTCATGGTAATGTGCAGGTAACCTAAGAAGTTCTCTAGATCGAAGAGGAGCAATGCGATTACGTAAAAAGGGGCGAGGAGGAGTGCCTCTGAACCAGTGACGAGGAACAAGATTAGGAAAAGGGGGATGGCTGGGCGGAACTCTCTCTTCGCAATCAAGTCTCTCCTTGATTCTTGCTCTAGGCTCAAGGACTCTCTGCCAGATGTATTGGCAGTGTTCCTCTTCTGCTCTCTGCTGAATGCCAAGCTGTATTCCTTCTCTAATAAGATTCTCAACTTCTGCCTGTAAGAATATTCGGCGTAAAGTGTTATTGATAAGACCGACAACAAGTTCAAGTAGTGACAATAGAGATGGACTAGTAGCTCCTAGAGATGATGGGAAATCTCCAAGAGGACAAGACTGAGGTCCTCCTGGCGTTCCATTGAGGGTTTATATACTACACAGGGGTTTGGCAATGTGTACACTAGATCGTACGATATGCTATGCTACATGACTCCTCCATGAGTCGTACATGAGAATAACAGGCATATCAGTACAGCCATGTAATGGAAGGAAAGCTAACCATGAGGGTAAGGTGAGATAGGCAGTGCACATGTGTGAGTCATGAGGCAAACATGTGTGAGGCTGCACGCCATGTGTGCTTGGTGAGGCTGACATGAGGCGAACATGAGGCACACTGCAATACACATGGTACCCATGAGGTGAGAGGGTCTGGAGTGTGAGGGGACTTTCACATTTGGTGGTTTCGGGTGATAGGGGCTAATAGATAGGGGCTAAATGCGAAAGTCACTCTAGAAAATTAGGAAAAATAGGGAGAAATCTGGGAAAATTAATATGAATCTGTAATAGAATTGGAAGAGAACTGTGATATTTTAATGACAGCATAGGATATGTCTGGTCTTGTTCCCAGCATGATGTATAACAGTGATCCAATAACTGACTGATAGCAACTTCAAAGTGTTGCATTTAATGAGTTCTGGTCAAAGTGGGGTCTCAGGTTATACCCAGTAGGTAGAGATACAACGACAGATTTGCAATTCTCCTGACCAAATCGTTTAACGACTTTCTCCACATAGTGGGTTTGGTCTGGAGAGATTGTCCTTTCTTGCGATCTCTAGTAATCCTTATGCCTAGGTACTCTTTTGCTTGACCTAGATCTCTAGATTCCTATCATTTCATAAACTGAGCTTTATGAGAAAGGACTTGTGTTTTGTTGCTACCCATCAAAAGTGCATCATCAACATAAATGAGAAGTGTGATGATCTCTTCACTGATAATCTTGAAGTATGTAAGTTTCTGGGTCTGCTTTGCATCGGATAAATTCCATCTCCAGGAGACTCTTGTGCAGTTGCTTGTTCCATTGAAGGGCAGACTGCTTCAGTCCATAGATGGACTTCTTCAATTGACGGACCTTTTTCTCCTAACCCTTTACTATGAAACCCTCTAGTTGATCCATATAGATCTCTTTATACAACTTGCCAAAAGAGTAGGCAGTTTTGACATCTAGTGCTTCGATTTCCCAATCATAAAGTGCTACTAGTGACAAAAGAAGTTGAAATGTTTCGAATCTTGCGACTGGAGAGAAAGTTTCTTCATAGTCTATTCCAAAAATCTGTGTAAATCCTTTTGTGACAAATCTTGCTTTCTTGAGATTGTCAAATTTAACAGCAAATACCCATCTCCCTTTGATGGTGCGATGACCCTTAGGTCTACCAATTTCCATACCTTTCTCTCATGCAACGATTTTATCTCATCATTCATGGCACTTTTCCACAATTCTTGATCTTTCTTAGAGAGTTTAAGAACATCTCTATACTGTTTGGGAAGAGGACTATTAGTAGATTCTACAGCCATGAATAAGTGATGATGAATCCATTTAGATGAATACATCTGCCCAATATCATCTTCTTCATTGGTAGGATGTGGTTCGACTTGCATAAACTCCTCCTGAATAAATGCAAGTCCTCTAAGATCTTGCTCAATTTCAATTGGTGGTCTATCCCCATATACGTTATCAGGAATGATCCTGAAAACAGGGATGCAAGCAGATCATCTAGCTTCTAGTGGTGGACGAACAAGTGAATGCTCATCCAGAGTAGAATAATCTTGGTGAGGATGATTGAGAAACTTGACTAGAGTTTCTCAGGATGTTGTCTAGGTGGTAACCAGATTCGGAGGCCAGTAGGAGGATTTATCTCCTGTTCTACTATTTGTCTCTCCATTTCTGGAGGCGATTCTGGGAAGACTCCTTGTCTTTTGTGTTGATGTTGATCTGAAATAGAACTTTGGTGTCCTGTCTTAGGCTTGTATCTTTTAACACCTGGATGAAGAGGTGATGTAGTGTAAGAAGGTGGACCAGATGATTCTGATGATGATGGTAAGTCATTATAAAGTTGTAATGGTGATAAATCATCTGTTCATGGAATCCATAGAGTTGTAGAAGGTGAGAAATGTTGAGATGAGTGTTCATCATCTTGTGGAAATGGTTGATTGGGGAATTGACCTAAGCCTAGAGGTAAAGGAACATTGATATCTCGAGAGAGTTCCGGATTCCTATGGTTTCGAGTATTGTTCGATGATAGGTCATCAAGTGCTGTGAACAGATTTTCATATTTGATAGGAATAGGAGTATGTTCATCAGCTTTATATCTGGAACAACAAGGAAAGACTTTTTCATTAAAGATGGCATTGGTGGATACACTGTACTCATCTTCTCTCTTTCGACCAAAAGCAATAGCCTTTAGTGTTTGGTTTGTAACCAATAAAGGTCATCTCCTCTGATTAGCAGACAACTTGTCTTGTTGTTGTTTGGGTGGTATCCAAACATAAACATGTGTCCCAAAAACCCTAAAGTAGGAAACATCAGGTTTGTCTCCATTGAAAGATTAAATGGGTGTCTTCCAATCATGACAACACATGGATTGTCTATTGTAAATATGCAAAGCGGTTTCAATAGCATCTTGCCAGAAAGATCATGGCAGACAAGCATGTTGGTATATGGCTTCTGCTTTTTCAAGCAAAGTTTGATTGAAACTCTCTGCATGACCATTTTGTTGGAGTGTATGAGGAACAGATGTCTGGTGAGTGACACTCCTGGAATGGAAGAATGATTGTAGTTTCCCAGCCATAAATTCCCCCCCACGGTCTGAACATACAGAGGTGAGTGAGTGACCAGTGAAGGCTTCAGCCAAAGATACCATAGCCTGAAAATGCTGTGAAGTTGCATCTTTGTTGTGTAAAAAGGCAACAAGTGCATATCTTAAATAGTCGTTGATGAAAGTGAGGACATAATGAGCTCTAGCACGTGACTCCGTAGGCATGGGACCAATGAGATCTGTATGAACCAATTCAAGGGGACAGGTGGCTTGTTTTCCTGAAGCAGGATAGGAATAATCATGCATCTTCCCTAAGGTGCAGCCTTTGCACAGGGAAGTGTCTATAGGAGCAACAACAGTTGGTAGACTGGTGGCTTTGGAGGCAGCTTGGTGAAGAGCATTCTTGAAGATATGTCCAAAACATTGGTGCCACAGTTCATAGGAACCTTCCTTGACAAGCAAGTTGACCAACCCTTGAATTGGAGTCATCTGTTCAGATGGAAACCAATGAAGGTTGTTTTTTGGAGATGAGGCACAAGCCTGGTGTAAAGATGATAGAACGGCTGGGAGGACTAAGGGTGTAAGACACACATGCCCTGTGCTGTCAAAGGGAAGAGGTGAGGCAAGATACTTGCCCCTAAAGGGACTCAAGGTAAGGGATGAGTCGGAAGAAAGTCCAAGGCCAAAGAGTAAAGTGCAGAGTATAGTCTGGGGGGCGACTGGAGCGCGAGACCAGAAGTCCAAGGTGCACAAAACTAAGGGGGCGAGAGTGGGATATGGTGACAGTAACAGTGAACGGTGCGGTAGATGGTGAATGGTACAAGGGACAAGTGATTCGAACAGTTCGTGAATCCAACCAAAAGTGTGTTTCAATTCCTAAATACAAGGCTTTATAGTCCGGGTATACCTGAGACTGTCAAACTCAAGATAGCTGTCAAGTCCAAGGAAACAAGTAAAAGGGGTCAGGTACTGGGCCTGAGACCGATGTCTAACCAGATGCTTTTGGCACCAGAAAGACTGATCAGAGGCCAATGGTACCAATAGAAAGTGAAGTGGTTGTTACGCTTGACTCGGGTAGAGGCAAGCGCAGACTTGAAATGGTTTTGAGACAAAGGTTTCTTGAAGGGCATCTTCAAGAACAAAGGATGTCGGGGGTTTCCTCGACAATCTCCTGGCAACAAACGGTTGCATAGGGAGTTCAAGACAAGGATTTACAAGGAGCACACACTCAAGAGTAGCATGGAGACTCAGAGATCCAAGAGACAAGGGTAGATCAAGTAGATTCAAGTTAAGGGGAATACATGAGATGTCGTCGTTTAAATAGGTAAGTACGCAATGCACGGACCAAGCAGTGTTTGTAGTACTAGAGCTCAGATGGATAAAGGGAATAAATGGGTTAAGTGATAGATGTAACGAGGCTGCATTGAGGCAACGCATGTGGGGAGAAGGACGTCCGTAAAAGGAAAGTAGAAATGGGATAAAGGAACCATGCACAGCATATAGATAAGAAGCTGCATTTAGGCTGATGGTGTTCTGAAGGAACGGTGTGAAGGAATAAAAGCGAGTCAAGGGATGAGCGACGTAAGGAAAAGAAAGAATCGTAACATTACCCCCCTACTAGACCTGAAACACCAGAGAAGGGTAACAAATAAAAGGGGCTAGTCAAAAGTACACATAGGATCCGACCGGGGATCCAGTCATGTTGGAGATTGCGACATCATCATAATTGAAATCCTCGATGGGAGAGGGGGATCTAGAAGGAGAGGGGCGGCAGGCATGGTGAGGTGGGTGAGAGTTTCCGCAGTTCATCCGGTGAGAGCAAGGAGGGGGAACAGGACGAGGGTAAGAGGAGGAGGATAATGAGGATGAAGATGAAGGGCAAGAGATGCAATGGTTGAGGGGGCAATGGTATTGTGGGTGTCCTGGCCAGTTGACTTTGCACGTCAGGCAGTTGTACCATTGGCAATTAACATGAATGTGACCAGACGACAGGGATGGTGATGCACATGACCACGGCCCCAATCTCCAGGCGGGCGAGCCATGAAGAACAATCCATTACCATCCTATCATAAATGGTGAGCATTTCGCCTGTTGTTTGAGTGACAGAATACTGAATGGCTGGCCTATGATACAGGAACTCCATGCAAGCTGGATATTACAGACCCATATTAATTTTCCCAGATTTCTCGCTATTTTTCCTGATTTTCTAGAGCGACTTTCGCATTTAGCCCCTATCTATTAACCCCTATCACCCGAAACCACCAAATGTGAAAGTCCCCTCATAGTCCAGACCCTCTCACCTCATGGGTACCATGTGTATTGCAGTGTGCCTCATGTTCGCCTCATGTCAGCCTCACCAAGCACACATGGCGTGCAGCCTCACACATGTTTGCCTCATGAC